>SNQJ01S0105392.1:30174-45538 GCA_010110895.2 Picea sitchensis
CCATCCATGGGTGTTGTATCTTCATGTGCATTTTCCTTCATGTCCAAATACCTTCATCAATCTTGCGGTCCAAAATCCATGACTAGGGTTGACATCAATGACAACAACCAATCTTCCAACAGATGAACCATCAACTACTTCCCCAGAATCAGCACCAAGGATTCGAATAGATCATCAACATTCCTATTATTTTGTAATTTGTAATCTAGTTAGTTATATTTTTCCTCCACAATATCCTAGTCATTAATGACAGGATCATATGTAATTGTTGTATAAATATTTCTCACTTCGAAGTATTGAGGGTTGAGTTTTGCGCCCAAGGAGATATTTGTGTAATCTTTCAAAAAGGATGGACCAGTAATGAAAGGCTATTTACAAGATTCTTGAAATTGAACGTTGGTGATGTTTATCTTTCTCTGTTAAATGTTTATCTTTCTCTGTAATCATTATGTTTTCAGTTTCTAATCATTATAGGGAAGTTAATGGACAGAATTTATCTCGTGCACTATGTTTCTGGTCTTTTGGAGATCTACATGTTATTCATCTGATATTAAGTAAAGGAATTTTTAATTGCTTCTTTGCTTGGTTGAGTTTTTCACTTGTTCAGTCTTTTTCATCCCATTTAATTCTAATAGATCTAGCGTTCTCACTGTCTCTCCCTATGAAGGAATCTTAAAAAATGGTATTTGATCCTAATCTTTAATACAGACCCCATAGCCCCATAGCCCAATGGAAGTTTAATGCAATTCTTCAGCCAATCTTTATAAAGAAACAAACAAACTAAGATCTTCTTAACTAGCCTAATATCTAAAACCTAAACAAATCTAAATCATACAAAGAGATCCCCTTCTGAAACTGGCAAGGCTAGATCCCAATTTCAAAAGTGGTTTTGATAAGTTACCTTTGTTAATTTATTCTACCCATAACAACCTATGGGAATTACAGAGTGCTAATAGCTGGCTCCTATATGTATATTGTATTGTAAACAATGTATCACTATGAATGAATATATAATATGCTAGTTTTCCCGATTTGGGTTTCCAGGGGAAAAATCTCTGTGTAATTTGTGTATTTTCCATTGTATATTTTTCGTTGTTCTTATATTGAAAATCTATTTGCAGTAAAATATTTTACAAGGTTAAAATCTACAACCTTCCTCCGGTTCATCAGGTTCGTCGAGTTGGACCTTGGTGGTGGTAGCAATGGTGGCACTGGGTTCTGCATTGTTGGTTTTAGTATCTCTCTTATATTGGCCTTGAGGATTCTTTATGGGGTATTCTCCTTCTAATTTACCATCATGAATTGACCCTGGTTCAGGTTTAGTAAGATTCCCAACAAAATCCCTTTAAAACTATCGACCACTCTGGTAAACCAGAAGGCAGCGCAGTACACATAACATATTGTGTAGTCTCACCCGAGATAACTCTATGGGTGGCTGCAATACTCAGGTGTTTGCAACCTGAGACTAAGCAAGATCTGAGGTTGTGCGCTATAAAATTTATTCATTCAATCCAACATCTAGTTATAACATTCATTCTATGCATGCATGTGGAATACCAGATCTACTTGGCTGCTTCATTTATCTAACATTCATCAATTAATCAGACATAAAGATGCATACATTCATTCACATAACACAATGTTATCGTGGTTCGCCCCCTCCTGGGCTATGTCCACAAAGATCTGGCTCTCGAGATTTTATTATAGTTTAGAAATAGGTCATGCCATGCATAGTTACGATATTAGTTCTCCCTCCTTCCCACAGGCTCCTCGATCCATGCGAGGTTGACTAGATCGCACCAGGCTCCTCAACCTGCAATCTAACCCTTGGGATTGAGTCACTCACTCTTTCCCTAACTCACCAGCTTAATGACTCATACATTTATACAACTCTCTCTTTGTATGTCTCTCTATGTGTGTCCTCTCTATTTTCCTCCCCCTCCCATATCTCACCTGAGTACTACTTATTTATATCCTTGGCTCAACAGCCATTACAATGCATTACAAAAACCCTAACACTAGTGTCATTAGGTCTTCCTTGCATGTGTGTTTCACCTGCTTCTCTTACACGTGTTGTTATTCCTTCCAACTATCTTTTGCATGCTTTTCCTCCAAAAATAGTCTTTCTTCCTAGCTAGGCCTGCATCCAACAGGCCCCTAACACTGACATGTAGCTCATCCCAAGCCACCTAAACCTTGTGCACTTCGTCGATCTCTCTTGCGAGAGCCTGCAACTTCTTTGTGAGTTCCTTTTCTTGCATTTGAGCCTGTTGGGTCTTCTCCCTGAGTGCATCCAATACCTGCACTACAATATCATCGTTGATCATCTATTTGCACTCCACCTAATTTTGTGTCATGTTCTTCTTTGCATCTTCTACCTGCGCAATGACCTCTGATGCCCTCTCTTGGAGCGGTTCCATTTGAGCTTTGCGCTCCTTCTTCTATGTCTGCGTGGCTATGAGTTCTTCCTACGGCTTCTTCATATCCTACACTCCTTTAACACGCTCATTGATCGACATTGTCTTATGCCTCTGCTTAAGGTCCTGGATAGTTGCGCTAAGCCTTTCTTCTTCCTAGTCCACCTGTTGGACCTATTTATCCTCTTCCAGTTTCGTCCATATCTATGTTGCCTTCTCGAACAAATTGACCGTTGTGTGGACTTGTCACTCCATCTCCTCTATTTGCGTTGTTGCTTCCTGCTTCCTCTGCTCCTTCACCTCTAGCGGAGTGGTAGGTATGATTTGTTCCTAGAGGTGCCCAATCTCTTGCATGTATTGATCGATTGTTTGCACAATATGATCAATTTTATGCACCGATGTGAGCTCTGTTGTTTGCGCGCTCTTTGGTATTTTCTCATAGCCCTCGACCAATCCCTGCTCTAGCCTATCCATGCGATCTTTCTCATCTTTGGTCTCAAGATTGACCTGCTCGAGTACCAATTCCAACTCGTCTCATTTGTCCTTTATTTATTGCAATTATGTTTTGTTTGTGTGTGCATGCGAATGTACCTCCTGCGCGGTGCTAACTTGCAGTTTATACAAGGCCTTGGTTGGTATCTGCATCATTACTAGCTGTATTTGGGCCAAATCCTTCAATGGTGTCTGACCCACAATTTCATCCATGCACAGCATGCTGGGTGTGACATGAAATGTTGAGCTCGACTGTGTTGTTGTCTGGATCCTATCTTGCTCACTCGATCCAACCTCGGCTCTTGTTTGTGATGTTGTTGGGGTTGATTATATTCTTTTGTCGACCCTCTGTGATTCTTTGATTTGCTCAAGGAGTTGCCTCATGTCTTCCAGCTCATCCTGCATCATATCCCTTTAGCATTGAGCTTCGTCAAAGTATTACGTTGTTCGATCCTGAACTATCTAGGCTACAAGATCCGCGTCGTCCTCCATGATCGTGTATTTTGGTGGTGTTCTGTGTGCCTTATATTTCCCATGCGCACCTCCCATTTCTATGACTGGTCTCTTGGTCTGGCCTTGCTCCTGTTGAGTAGCACTTGATGTGGTTTCCTGTGTTGTCTCAGTCTTTTTATCTTGTTCCTGTGGCGCCTAGGTGTTGTTCTTCTTCCCCGCCTGAGTTCCTTTCTTGGACGCACCCCCTTTCTTCTGTTGTGCATGGATCTGAACTGTCCTTGGCTTCTTGGGCATCATTTTGTCTTCTGCAGGTGTCTGTTCCCACACTGCCTTCGCCTCCGTATCTGCGGGAATTTCTTGATTCAGGACTGGAATCCTCCAGTCCTCGTTCCAATCCCTGATGGCCATTTCTATATCCTCTTTCTTGACACAGTAGCACAGTTGTAGGCATTGGTTGTCGGAATCATTCCATGCTTGTATCCACATTGTATTCCTAGTTTCTTTGAAGTTGGTTATGTCCTGATACTGTGCGACCACTTCTGGTGTAATCTGCCAAGTGTTGGCGATGCTTTCCTGCAGGTCGTTATAATATCCTTCAAATATGGCTGCATTTTCCTTTTTGTTCTTGGGGTCTGGAGTGCACCCCAGTGATAGGTATCGCACTGTGTGACAAGGATTGGATCTTGTGACAAAGAATGAATACTTAAGCTCCTTCCATCCAACCAAGGTGATCAGGATGAGTAGCCATGAATAATGAAATTTTTTCCCCATGTCCTATGTATCCTTGTAGTCTTCCAGGAATAGATTCAACAAATACGGGGCTCAGTTGAGTGTGGTGCCCTCCACACACTTATGTTGTAGTTGCGATGACCCTGGCAGGGACTTCCTCCTTGCGACATTTCCTTAGTAGTTTGCATGCCATGATTTTTGTGGCCATCCTTGTGGCTGCATCACTAATGTGCTTAATTATGATTCTGTGCGACCCCCTTTCTGTACCATACTTCTTCTTCATTTCCTCGGCCAGTGCCTTCTCCTTCGTCTTGTCATCAAGGAATTGCATGGGTGTCTCCTCCCATGTTAGCAGCCCTATGATGTATGCAATGAGATCCATGTCTATTGAGATGATCTGTTCTAGCCATAGGTATCCTCTGTGGGTGACTTCCATTAGTTGCTTGATGCAATTGTTTGTGTCTCGGCCCCTCCCAAAGTGTGGGATATCCAACAAGCCTAGAATCCCAGTTTTGGCCAGTCCTACTGCCCACTGGCTTGGTTGGTTAATTGATTCGCCAAAGGGTCCTATACCCATAGTTTTCAGATAAACTTTCTTGGAAAACTCTGGGAACTTGTCTATGTCATTCACATCATGGTTTGAGTACTGCAATTTCTCCATGTGGCCTAACATGTTGCCCACGATCCGCACACCATCCAGAATGCGCGACAAGACTATGGTTGTGATGGTCTACTTTTGCAATGATATTGGTACTTGTTGTTTTCCCTTCTGTTGTGGTGGCTGACTCGAGGTTCCAGCCTCCATTGTTATGTCTTATGCATACTCATCTACCTGGCCAGTAACATCTTCCATTGTTCCCTCCTGTTGTTGTTCTGTCATGGTTGTGTGTGACCTTTTTGGCGCGGTCATTTCTATCTATTTTGGGACCATCCCATTGACTCTCGAGGCTTCTTCAGGGTTTCTAGGGTGTGAATGATTGCCTGCGTCCTCAGCCTATTGGCCCTAAGCCCCTTCTGACCCATCAATGTCCATGTCAACTAGTTTTGTTTGTTGGGTTTCCTACACCACTGGTGTGGGGCTTCCTGGTATCATATCAGGTGATGAGATTTCGTCCATGTTGACGACTTCTAGAGGCTGAGGTGGTGCTCTAACATTACTTCGAGGTCGTTTGCAAGTTTGGCTCGACTCTCCCAATTTGGGTTGTGCCATGGTGGTGAAATGTTGTCCACCAAGCTTCATGGGCTCTGTAACCTCTACAATTTCTCTCTCTACTCTGTATACTCTATCGCTCTATGCTTTTCTCAATTTCACAATAACCCTTCCAATTTGGGCATGCTTCCTTTATATAGAAATCATGTGAAGCTTCCCGGAGACATTACCGGAATTGCGTTTTAAATGAACTGGTGCTTCATGCGTACTTTCCATTGATTTCCCTTGTCATTGCCATTTGGCGTGATTAATGTAGTGTCCTGTCCATCGTTCTTGTCATTTAATTTTGGTAGTCTTTGTGCACTGGCGCTTATTTGTCATACCCGTCATTTTCGTTGTTTCTGCCTTTTAGTGACCATTGTTCCTTTCTCCGTCATGCTAGCGTTTCCTAGTGCACGTTCCCATTCTCTTTTCTGTGTGTTATGCCTGTGTTGCTATATTTTGATGTCCGACATGATCACCCTTTTTTTTTATTTTTTTTTAAGTGTTGGGAGGTCGGTTGTCCCTATACAACTTCAGTCGATTCCCATTGATCATCCCTTTGAGTTACGTTCCTCCTAAATCCTTCAAATGTACAACTCCCCCATATGTGATAGCCTTTACTTTGTATGGTCCTAACCAATGCATTCTGAGTTTTCTTGGGTGTTGAAGAGATTTACTATCATACACCAAGACTAGGTCTCCTTCCTTGAAATTCTTCCTTTTGATATGTCTGTCATGCCAAGATTTGTCCCTTGCTTTCTGTACTTCTTGATGAAACCCTGCTAGAATCATGTCTTCCTCCATGATCATCAACTGAATTATCCTTTCCTGTACTGTGCCTCGTTCTATCATGTTTGTAATTGTTGCTCTGCACAGACTAGGTACCAAAAATTCTAATGGCACCACTGCTTCTTGTCCATACACCAATATGAATGGTGTATGTCCTGTCAACTTTTTGCATGTGGTCCTGTAGGCCCAAAATACTTCTGGTATCTTCAAGTCCTGATCGTCCCTATTAATGTTGCAAATCTTTGTCAGTGCATTCTCGAGGATTTTGTTAAAGGCTTCCACTGTTCCATTTACTTGAGGATGATATGGTGTACTCTTTTGATGATAAACTTCAAACTCCTCAGTCGTAGCTCTAATAGTGTTGTTAATGAAGTGAGTGCCTTGGTCACTCATCAAAATCCTTGGGCATCTAAATCTATTGATCACGTGCTCAAACAAGAAGTGTGTTGATGTCTCTGCGTTGCAATCTTTTACTAGTGTTGCTTCTTCCCATCTTGTCAGGTATTTTATCGGAGTGATAATGTACCATGCTCCTGACATTTTTGTTGGTGGGTTAATTGGTTCCACAAAATCTATGGCCCATTTATCAAATACTTGCAAGGTTACTTGTGGTCTCAGGGGCGTCTCGTCCCTTCTATTTGGTTTACCAACCCTTTGGCATACATCGCATTTCTGGCAGTAGTCCTTTGAGTCTTTGTGAACAGTTGGCCACCATAGTCCTGCACGCAATACTTTATGCGCAGTAATTTTCCTGCATAATGTCCTCCTGCTATTCCCTCATGGGATTTTTCTAAGATCCTTGGTCTTTCATGCTCTAGCACACATCTTCTCAAGATGTTATCTGCACCCATTTTGTATAAGTGTCTTGTAATCAATTGATAGTCTGCAACCCTGACTACCAGGTTTTTCTTATGCGTAGTTGTTGGTGTTAAATATTGTCAGTTAATTAATTACCCAACTATTTAATTGTGAACCCGAGGGGTTCGTAAGCTTCGAGGTGCAGGCGCATGAAACACATGATTAGAGTGAAACTAGCTTAATCTAATGCTTGAAAAGGAAACACACAACTGAAATTGAATCTAATTAGGAAAGTAGGAGATTGCATGAAATAAATCTAATTAAGAAAGCATGAAATTACATGAAATGAATCTAATTAGGAAAGCATGAAATTGCATAAAAGACAAATAATACATAACAAGCAACTAGTGAGCTCACATGAAATCAACACCACTAACTCATAATAAATAATCCTCTACTCAATATGGAGAAATCAATATGTTTGTGTTAAATCATAAACTCTATTACATAGCATTCCAATCCAACCTCTATAAAATGACTAACTCACTCAATCATTCACACACTTATTAACTCCACTTCTTTCACTAACTCCTACTCCTGTTAATTCCTACTAATTTTAAATGGAGAGAGAGCACCCCTATTTATACATGAGTTGCTTTGAAAAGAGGATAAGCAACTAATAAATGTAGATCCACTTTCCTCTCAAGTAGGTACAACCAATTTGCTAATAATTACATAATATGTATCTCTACAAATCCTCACAAATCCTCTAAAAATTCCTTAATATCTTTGATAAGAAATTTTATCCATATCTCCATGATCTTTCTCCTTTGAATATGCTTGAATAATTATCCTCAAATCTTCAAAGGTTGGAGAAAAGATTCGAGAAGATTGAATAATCCTTTTGTTGGAGTCTTCAAATATTCCTATACATTACAAAACTCATCCAACTTTGAGATATAGATGAAAATCTGTCAATTTTCTAATATTTAATCACAAATTCTCTTTTAATAATAAAATGAATAAAGTGGAAAATAAT
The DNA here is from genome assembly GCA_010110895.2 of Picea sitchensis. NCBI lineage: Eukaryota > Viridiplantae > Streptophyta > Pinopsida > Pinales > Pinaceae > Picea > Picea sitchensis. The sequence continues at coordinate 38,084 of SNQJ01S0105392.1, forward strand.
AAGGTGAAACCCAAATGTATTCATGAAAAGAGTATAATGAATGGTTAAATGAAGTGATAGAATGTGAAGAATGGCGAAAGTAAAAGAGGATGAAAATGCGACAATTATGAGACTCAACAGTAGTGTTGAATTCCCGTGGCGCAGTCCATGTACTCAAGTTGTCCTCTAGATTCATAGGTCCCTCTCCATTCGTGATCCTTGAAAAGTGATCAGGTCCTGTGTTCAACTTCCCTGGTTTGACTATCACTTCAAAGTAAAATTCTTGGAACAACAATAACCATCTAAAAATTCTCCCCCCCAACACTGGCTTGTTGACGAGGTATTTGAGCATTGAATGGTCTGTGAACATCTTGAAATGTTTCCCCAATAAATAATGCTTGAATTTCTGAAGCACATAGACCATCACTAAGCCTTCCCTTTCTGTGGTATTATAATTTTGCTCTGATTCTGACAGTTTTCTGCTAGCAAATGTTATAGGATGGTCCAATTCTCTTGCTCCTAGCTACACTAGAATAGCTCCAAGTGTTATGGTTGATGCATCTACATGTACATGGAATGTCTTTTCCCAATCTGGGAATACTAGTATTAGTGTGATTACCATCTTCTCTTCCAGGGTGTTCAATCCACGTTGGCAGTCCTCATCCCACTGAAACTTGTTGTCTTTTTTTAGAAATTTCTCCATTGGTGCAGTGATCTGTGCATACCCCTTTATAAACTTCCTGTAGTATCCCGTGTGTCCCAATGTCTCTCTCAATTAGCGGACTGTTTTTGGTGGTGGTAGATTAACAATTACTGCAATCATGGAAGGATCTACTAGCAAGACTTGCTTGCATACTATATGGCCCAATAGTATCCCAAAAGGTGTTTTGAAGATGCACTTATTGACATTTAACAATATCTGACACTGCCTGCATATTTCTAACATTAGCCACAAGAAATCTACATGGTCTTTCAATAGATTATAGACTGTCCAATCATCGAGATATACCTCTAGAAATTGGTTGATGAATTCTTTGAATGTCGCTATAACTACTCTGGAAAATATTGTTGGTGCATTCTTCAATCGAAACGACATAGTTGTATACTGGTAGGATCCCCATTCTGTGGAAAAAGTGGTCTTGTATCTATCGTCTGGTGCTATCTTGATCTGATGGTATCCTGAGAATCCATCGGGGAATGAATAAGCTTCCTGTCCTCCTACATTCTCCAACACTTCATCTGTAAAGGGAGTAGGGAATGAGTCATGTACGCATGCATCGTTCAACTTCCTCAAGTCGACACATATTCTTATCCCCCCCTGTTTCTTCTCCTGAACTACCATCAAGCTTACCCACTCGGACTCCTCTACGGGTTCCATGATTCCAGCCTCCAACATCCTATCAATTTCGGCTTTGAATTTTTTCTTATATATCGAGTTCAATCTGTATGGTCGTTGTCTGATTGGTCGTGCCTCAACTCTGAGTGGTATCTTCATTTCTCTTGGATATCCTGCTATGCCTTTCATTTCGGTGAACGTCGTTGGGAACAGGTCGTTGTACTTTCACAGTAACTCTGTTATGATTTCCACTGTTTTCTCATCCCAATAGTCTCCAATGTTGGCCATTTTGGGGTTCTCAACTGTCCCAATGTTGAATTTCTTCCCTTGATCGACGCAACAATTACTTTTGATTCTAGAGGTGGACCTTCCACTTCTCTTTCACCTTCACCTTCCTCAATCTAAATATCACGCAAGTCATCTTCATCTGGTGCTTCTTCCTGCACATGGTAGAATGATATTAGTTCTTTTACTGTCTGTCTGTTTTGTTGTTGTTCTTTTGTCATGAGTTCAACTTCCAGTTCTTTAATGAATATCACCCCTCTGATTTGTTTAAGTGTTGCGTCTATGTTGGGGTTCTCATGCTCAAATGAGAAAGTGATTGTAAAGTTTTGTTGTAATACTGTCCAACTCGTAGTTCCTCTGTGCAGTTGTTGGTCATCATACCGATTTGTTGGAATGCCTTCTAATGTGTGAACAAACTGATGGGGCCACTCCTCTGGTGGTGTCATTTTCCATAGTGTTCTGCACTTCTCCAAGTGTTCGATTGGTGCTACCTGTCCATTATATTTTTGTAGTTGCTTTCTTCCTTGTTCTGCGCCAAACCTGATGCGCAGTAACTGCTTACATTGGTACCATTATTTCATTGTTTCTCTGTGCGCACCCCACCATCTTGTAGGTGTTCCCTTGAGTGTTATATCCAGGGCTAAGATCCTCTAATTTTATAACACTTCATATTCGTATTGTGTTAAGAATGCTTCTAAGTCGTTCACCCCATGGAAGTTGGGAGGTTCCCTTATCTCCGTACCTACCCATCTTATTGCACGGTCTATTCTTGCGCATCTTCTTGTGGAGACTTCGTGTAACCTCTGCTGCCAATTTTCTAACCCCTTATATGAGTCTGACGCACATGAGGTGATGCTTCGCCAACTGAGTATCCCATCTGCAGTTGGGTTCCCGTAATCTTCATCTCACGCAGTTGTTCTATACAACTGGTTAATTTCCTCTAGGTCCAAGCAAGTAGGTTCTACAAACCTTTCCCCTTCTGATGGGCCCAATGGAGAAATGACTCTGTATTCTCCTGACTCGAAGGTCATCTTCTACGTCTTTAGGTTGATTATGGCCTAGTTATCAAACACCCAATCCAAACCAAGAAATGTCGGATAAGGTGTTGTGCCATCCACTATCTCTATTACTTCGAAGTCGGCTTTAGTCTGTATTATTACTCCTTTTAGTCTTCCAATTGGTAGAACTTTGTGTTGATTTGCTAGTTTCAGCTGGATAGGTGAATATCCTAATGTGGTTTCTCCCATACATTTTCATGTCTTCTTGGGTAATACATTGACTTCGGATCCGAAATCCAATATAATGTCTCCCATGTTAAAATCTCTAATGTTGGCGTTCAACCTGAATTCCCTACTTGTTCTCCTCCTTGTATGTGGGTGGTTGATTGTTTTCTTTTCTAAATTTCCTTCGGCTTCTATGCTACATATTTCTAGCATATTTTGTAATAATTTAACAGAGGATGGATCATTTATTAGTCTAACATAGGATTGCAAAAAACCTTTAATCGTACTTACTTGTCCCAGTTGTTGTGTTTCTTTGGTGTGATCCAGTGATGGAGGAATTTCGTACTCTGATACTTCCTTATTATGCTGCGCAGTTGATGTCGATGCAATGTTTGGCTTTAGGAATTCTTGTCTGGCTTACTTGAATATATCCTTCTTGTTCTGTGCATCAAACTGCTTCTTTGCTTAGACATTCTTTTTCACCCATTGGTGTTGTACTGGCTCCTGTCGTACTACGTCGTTTCCTGTTTTAGCTCCTCCCCGCATAATTATGATGATGTTTCTTCCTTCATCCCTCGCTTCTGCTGATATCCACTGAACATTCTGATTGTTCTGATTCCTCTTTTCCTGGATCTTCCCTAATAGTGTCGGACATTCTTTCGTATCATGATCTGAAGCGCGACAATACATACAAGTCGTTGGTGGAAGTGGGCATTCTCTTGCATAGTGTCCTGGCTGTTGACAGTTGTGGCATACCACTGGTCCTCTACCTCTTCCAAAACCTCCTCTTGCTCTTCCTCCACCTCTATATCCAGCTCGATCCCCTCACGATGTGTTATACTGAGGTGTCTAGTTATACTGCGCGGTATTATAGTGTGGTCGCACGGTATTATACTGTGGTTGCGCAGTGTTATATTGTTGTTGCGCAGTGTTATACTGTTGTTGCGTTTTATTGTATGGGGTTGGTACTTGGTTAAACTAAGGTGTGGCTTGCCCGGTTATCATTTATGCATGCACTCTATATGCATTCGATGTTCTTTCCCTCATAAGGTCCATGGTTCTGCAATCTTTGTCATCATGGCCTACTGACTTGCGAAATTTGCAATATGAGCTCTTTGGTATTGTCTAGTATTTCTGAATAATTGGGAAGTGGTATGGATCATGACTTGGTTTCTTACAGATCTCACACTAGAGTCCTCCTATAGGTAATGGGTTTGGCATTCCTTCTGCCATGTACTGCGTGAATGTTGGACATTCGTTCATATGGTGTCCTTTTGTCCTACATGTGGTACACCAAATGACTTCTCTTTTGTCCTTACCTTTGTTATGGTTTAGCTGGAACGTTAAGTTCTTCAGATCCTGCTTCAACTCCTCTATGGTTGGATCTGTCTTCTGATATTGGTTTTCTTCCAGTTGTAGGGTTGCTTGTAGAGCCTCTGCCGGCGTCTGAAACTTTTGTTGTCGCAACAAATACTTCAAGTGTGGTAGCATTGAATTGGCGAACATATGCCTATGTTGCATATATGTCACGACATATTTTAGCTTTCCCTTCAATTGTTTGAATTTTGGTCAATCTCCCATACAAATTCTCCTGGTTTCTATATAATCTCTATCATATCGTTCATATATTGATCATCTGAACTAGGCTTATGGAACTCATTTATCAACATCTTCTTGATATCTCCAATCGTTCCGGTTGTCCCTGGCAGACTGTTTGCAACTAAACTCCTGTACCAATCCAGTGTGTGATCTCTCAGCGTGACAACTAACTGTGCCAATTTAGTGTCCTTGTCTGTGATTTGTTTCACTTCCCAGATCTTTTCATAGATAAACAGGTGCTTCTCTGGGTCCTACGACGCTTCTCCTTTGAATTATGGTAACCTGATGGTGGGATCATGTCCTGCCATCTTGAATGCTAAACTACTACCTCCGCGCGGTGTAGATACTTGAATAATGCTTCCTGAACTAGCTCCCCCAGTTTTTGTTCCTTTTGTAGATGTACTTCTTGTTGTCTTCCTTCTCCCAAAATTCGGTTGTCTAAATGGTGGTGTTATTCTTGGTGTATTAGTTGCACATGGTTTTATGGGTTCCACACTGACATTGATATGGATAAGAGAGTTTCCTTCTATTTCCGATCTTGGACCTCTCGTCTTCCTCTCATATGTTGCACGCAAGATTTCCTCAATTTTCTCCACAGCCTGGAGATCCTCTACCTCCTCCTCATCACTTGCTAAGCCATCCCTCATAGCTACGACTCTCTTCTTAGTGTTTACCTTATATTGGTAGGGTACTCCACTATGTGTCTTTCTAGTTGTTTCCATGATCTTCTTGATCTGGTCTTCATTCATCATAATTGGGTCCAAGGCCTCCTCCTTCTTCCCTTTATCCCCTTCTCCTTCCATTTCTCCCTCTCATGTCAGTGATTCCCCCGTCCCCCCATGCACACAGAGAATTTTAGTTGTCTAGATCCATCGTCATTACACATTTGTGATATAGTAATATCTTAATGGAAGTGTATAACGATATGATGTACCTACCTCGAGGTCCCTTCAAGAACTCTTGTTCAGTCGCGTTGAACGACTTCACTGTATCTATTGTAAATTTTGTGATAAATCCAACAACAATGTCGTCTAACCAGAAATCTACTACGCATGTAAACTTATTATCAACTCATTGTAACTACACAATCTCTTCAGGATTCCACTCTAGCTATCTGATCCGATTGGCAGAGTGGTTGTCTTTCAATATTTTTATCCACTTCTATAATACATGCGGGAAATCACAGAAAAAGACTTCATGCAAGTCACTGAATACGTACTTGTCCAGATATTTGCGCGGTGTTAACTTCAGATTTATGTTATCTTTCTGTGCAAACTCTAGCCCTTTTGTTTTCTACCAGTTCTCTATCTCTGCCTTCGTTGGATTCCACGGTCTCAACATCCCCTTTCAGATTCTCATTTCTTCAATGATTCATTATCCAATTCGCCATTCTTTTGACGCGTATTCCACCAAACTCACATACTTAGTCCCATTTCCTTCCACACAACTAACAACAGAACCATTTGTTGGTTTTAGTATCTCTCTTCTATTAGTCTTGAGGATTCTTTATGGGGTATTCTGCTTCTAATTTACCGTCACAAATTGACCCTGGTTCAGGTTTAGTAAGCTTCCCAACAAAAGCCCTTTAAAACTATTGGCCCCTTTGGTAAACCAGAAGGCAACGCATTACACAGAATGTACTGCGTAGTCTCACCTGAGATAGCTCTATGGGTGGCTGAAATACTTAGGTGTTTGCAACCTAAGACTGAGCAAGATCTGAGGTTGTGCACTATAAAATTTATTCATTCAATCCAATATCTAGTTATAACATTCATTCTATGCATACATGTGGAATACCAGATCTACTTAGTTTCTTCATTTATTTAACATTCATCAATTAATCAGACATAAAGATGCATACGTTCATTCACATAACACAATGTTACCGTGGTACACCCCCTCCTGGGCTACGTCCACAAAGATCTGGCTCTCGATCTTTTATTATAGTTTAGAAATATATCACGTCATGCGTGGTTACAATCTTAGCTCTCCCTCCTTCCCACATGCTCCTTGATCCCTGCGAGGCTGATTGGATCGCACCAGGCTCCTCAGCCTGTGATCTAACCCTCGAGATCGAGTCACTCACTCCTTCCCTAGCTCACCAACTTAATGACTCATACAGTTCTACAACTCTCTCTCTCTGTGTCACTCTGTGTGTGTCCTCTCTATCTACCTCCCCCTCCCATATCTCGCCTAAGTACTACTTATTTATATCCTCGGCTCACCAGCCATCACAATGCATTAAAAAAACCCTAACCCTAGCATCGTTAAGTCTTCATTGCATGCGTGCTTCGCTTTCTTCTCTTACACGTGTTGCTTTTCCTTCCAAATGTCTTTTGCATGCTTTTCCTCCAAAAATAGTCTTTCTTCTTGGCTAGGCCTGCATCCAACATGCATCAATAATCCATCTCCCTTTTTTTGGTTTTGACTCTGCTTCGGAGCCTGCATCTAATTCATAAGATTTCACCTTGACCACAAATGACTGCTTTGAGTGGCATTCAGAGGTGTTATGCTAGGGGCTCTTATGGAACTCGCACCATTTCCAAGTGTCTTTCTTTGTCTTTCCATTGAACATAGTTACCAACTTAATGAGAACTGTGACCTCAAAACGAGAACTCTAGCCCAAAAAACCCATTATTTTGCATAAAAAACATGAAAATCAACCCCCAAATGAAAAAGTGGTGCTACCGGCATCACCATTTTTTCAAACAGAGTCAAATTACAACATTTTTCAAGCATGGCCTTCAAAACTCATACAGTAGCTCAGAAAAACCTTAAAATTAACACCTAAATAAAAAAGTGACGCTAACTAAAAAAAAAAAAAGAGTCAAAATGTTAAAATTATGGCTAATTATGACCTAATTGAAACCGGGGTTTTGAGAATAGATCCCTATGCCAAAAAAAACCGAAAATTGGATACAAAATGATCACTTTAAAATTTATTTATTAACTTTTTTTTTTTCTTAAATTTACATTGAAAAATAAATAAATAAAATTGCAATTTTTTTTTTAATGAAGCCAAAAAACACATTT
>SNQJ01S0105392.1:51555-63691 GCA_010110895.2 Picea sitchensis
CAATTTAAAGTCTCATTGAACATTTTTCCAGAAGAAAATTATCACAATTATATTAAGAAAAATATAATTTACATCTGAAAAGTCCATATGCAACCTTAAAAGGCAGGCATATACTAACCACAAAGTTGTACGTCCTGAAAGTTACATGCTTATGCACCCAAAAAACAGAGAGCTCCCACAAAAACCAGTACTCTCCAGTCTGAGAACAAAGCAAAAAGCAAAAGCTCGAAATCCATCCCAGGCTAGGAAGAAAGAAACAAAACACATCCCAACTCAAAACTCATAACTGGGGGAAACTGTCCAAAAGAGGAGAAATAAAAAGGGGCTAATATATATTGATAAGACGTTGTTGTCCCTCCATTACATCAGACCACAAGTAGAGCGAGATATATCCTTCAGGTTCCATTAAAGCTTTCTTTGATAACCCATCAACTTCCTTGTTGAATTCACGATAAATGTGAAAAAACTGGATGGCCTCTATTTCTTCTTATAATTCTGATTCTTTGTTTCTAGCCTTCTAATGAGCTAACAAACAATTCACTTTTATCATTCAACTAGTCTATGATTACCTTTGAATCACCCAGGATCTGGATCTTTTGAAGAGACATAAAATTTGCTATGAAGAGTGTAGCCCATGCTCCCATTAATTCCTCCTTTGTGTTAGTTCTGATACCACAGTTCAGGTACCATTTATAGACTGAAGAGGCAGAAAGTTTAATGGTACCCCCGGCGCCACTACACAATCCATTTGCCTTTGTTGCTTCGTCAAAGCAGGCCACTGGGTACTCAAGAAGATGATTAATCATGCAAGAGCGAATAGAAAGAGTGATATTTTTTTCCATAGGAGTATGGAAGGATCCAAGAGATCTGATGACAACTGAAAGAGTTGATGGAATTTTCCCTTCAAAGGTAGTTGCATTCCTTTCTAACCAAATAAAACAACACATCTGAGGAGCTAAACTAACTGATGCCGACTTGTTCTTTGACCAATTTGTTAGACAGTCATCAAGATCACTCCCGCCCCAATCCTGAACAAATTTTTTTATGGATTTGATTTTCTTCCAAATGAATTTAGTGAAAGAACAATGTATGAAAAGGTGATCAATATCTTCGTTATCTTCTTTGCAGAGCTGGCATCTACCAGGACCTTCCCATCCTCTCCGTTGTAAATTTTTCCAAGTCAAGATTTTATTATTTGTTGCCAACCACATAAAAAGTTTAATTTTATGTTGTATGTCCCATTTCCACATGCTCTTTCGCCATCCAGAGTGGGTCGACAGGTTTTAGGTAGAAAATAGGCCGAATATACATTCTTGGTCATAAGGGATCCTGAAGTGTCCTCCCCTATCCAAAGAAGTTCATCATCAAATTCAGATAATGTAACCCCTGAAGCTTGAAGAGCTCGTTGGAATCGATCCCACTCCACTGCCATGTCCCTTGTGAGATCCAAGTCCGAGCTGCAAATCCACGTAGATAACAAAGGATCTTGATCATGAGTTTTTCAAGCTTGAGCTAGCACCGTAATATGATTCTGACTAAGGGAAGAAAGAAGCGGAAGAGACAAGAATGATGAATTTCCCATGCGTAGGATCCTGTCCCTCCCGAGGGACACATGATGACCCATGCCAGGCTTCCAACTTAGCCAATTTGTAATAAGATACATAGACTTTAGAAGGCCATTCCATATTTTTGAAGCCGAAAACTGGTGGAAAGACGTTGAACACAACCAATTAAAAACTTTCTTAGAATGGAAATACTTCTCTTTAATTACTTTTTTCCACGGTCCTTCTTTTGTTAGAACTCTCCATAGAGTTGTCACTGTCAGCGCTTTGTTGAAAGTGAAAATATTACCGAAACCCCACCCCCCAAAACATTTTGGATGAGCTAGAGTCTCCCATCGAACGAGATGAAAATGATTTGTATCCGCATTCCCATTCCAAAGAAAATGATAAAGAAGTTTCCTTAGCTTGTGAAGAATGGACAACGGAACAAAAGCTAGTGACAACCAATAAATGGGCTGGCTTTCCAGAATTGCTTTTCACAACATATATCTGCCTCCCAAGGACAACCACATGTAGCTCCAATGGTTGATTTTCTTTTCCACTTTGGTTAATAGCCAAAGCCAGTCTTCCAATCTCTGTAATCCATCCTTTAAGAAGTACCCAAGGTATTTGAAACCCACGGCGAGATCAAAAAATTTATACGGGATAAACTGTTTGAAAGAAACAAGTTCAGACTCCGAGAGTCCTAAGAAATGAACTGTAGATTTGTTGGGATTCACCTTTAAACCCGAAACCATACAAAAATTTTGAATAAGACTCACAATGTCTTTCCATTCCTGCACAGAAGCATTTGTCAAAAGTAAAATGTCATCACCAAATAAAAGGTGTAGAATTTTTGTCAGTCTGGAAACTTTTATTCTAGTTAAGGATCCTTCATTTTGGCTTCATTTTAAAAGAAGGCTCAAAATTTCCATCACAAGAATAAAGAGTAAAGGAGATAGTGGACATCCCTGACGGAGTCCTCTACCGCTTCTGAAAAAATTGGTGGCCTCTCCATTGAATAAAACAACTAGGGACGCAAAACTAACACATTCCATAATCCAGTTTGTCACTAGTGTTCCAAATCTCACTTGGATTAAGATCAATCTCAAAAAGTCCCAATTGACACAATCGTAGGCTTTTTGTAGATCTAGCTTAAGAATTAGAGCTTTAAAAATTTTCTTTTTTATACTGTGAATGCATTCATGAGTTGTACCTATTGCATCATGGATCAGACACCCCTCCAGGAAGCCGAATTGTTATGTCGAGAGATTCCTCGAAAGAATCGATTTGATTCGATTGGAAATTACTTTGTATACCAGATTGCACAAAGAAATAGGTTTGTAGTCCCTAAAAGACTGTGGTTTGTTGATTTTGGGAATCAAAGCTAAGAAAGTGGAATTTAGACTTCCTACTATACGAACACTAGATCAAACCACCTCCACCAATGCTAGAAGATCTTCACTTATCAAATCAAAGAAATGTAAGAAAAATTCCACAGTCCAGCCATCTGGCCATGGACTTTTGTCTCTTTTAAACTGTGATAAAACCGCTTTCAGTTCCAATTTAGTAACCAACAAATAGAGATCTCTCGCTTCATCCTCACTAATCCATCTTGTAAATAGACCTGCCACCCCAACCAACTCAATTGTTGGAACAGAGTCACTGGTATTAAAGAAGCTCTTGAAGTATTTTTCTGCCTTCACAACTATTGATTTCTAACCTTTGTGAAGATGGCCCAAGTCATCTTTGATCTCCCATAAATGTTTGTTGATTCTTTGGTGATTAGCAAACTGGTGAAAAAACTTGGTATTTTTGTCGTTGCTTTGGACCCAAATTGCTCGGCTTTTAAGGCACCACAAGTCCTACTGGAATTTTAGAAACTTGTTCCTTTCGGATTTGAGATTTATGAGAAATGAATCTACCTATGGAAGGAGAGGACCATCTGAGATCTGCCTCAAATGTTTTTTAATATTTTCTTCTAGGGTCTCCAGAACTTTAACATTCCATTCCCGCAACTCCTTTGCCCAACTTTTTGTGAGAATTTTAAGGTCCTTTAACTTCTATAAAAACCGTCGTTGTTTGTCTCCTTCCTATAGATAAATCTGATTAGTCCAAAGTTTATAGACCATGATGTTGTATTCTTTATCTGAAAGCCATTGAGAATTGAATTTAAAAGGGTAAGATTTAGGACAGGTATTGTTCTCCAGTTGTAACAGAATAGGAGCATGCTCCGACACAAAAGGAAATTTGACCCAGGATCGATAAATCCGAACATCCAGAAGAAGATCCTCCGAAACCAGGAACCTATCCAGACGCTTAGCTATAAATTATGTTCCTGACCATCCATTACGCCAAGTCGGGACTAATTTTTTCGGTTGAACATCAATAAGTTTATGCAACATAAAGAGTGCGCTGAAAAAACTTGCAAGTTGGTTGGAGTTGGCAGAGCCTCCACAAACCTCACCATTAGAAACCGTAAGATTTAAATCTCCTGCTATCACAAGATTTTGCAAAGAAAGCAAATCGTTGTTAGAAAGAGTAGTCCAGAAGGCTTTACGCTCCAGGCAGGGTCCATAAACGTTTAGAAAGTTGATCTTTCTTTTTGAATAAGTAATAGAACCTATTAGCAAAATCCCGCCACTGGTAAGGAACGTAACCAAATTAAAAAGATGGGAGTCCCATGACACCAGTAGACCACCCGATGTACCAACAAAGCTCACCGCACAGGTAGCCCAGGTCAGACGAAATCTAAGCAGGAAGGAACACACTTTTTCTTCCATAACCGTGGTTTCCTGAAGGAAAATAATATTAGGGCGGGTATAATCCAAGACATGATGGAAAGTGGCTTCTTTTAGGGAGCCTCCAGTCCCTCTGAGATTTAGTGACAAGAGGATCATTACTTAGCTCTTGCTAGGGCCTTCACTGGTCTAAGTGCCCCACTCTCGGAAGAGGAAGGATCCGTGACTAAGGGAGAGATAGTAGACGACAATAAATTCCTCCTTGTGCTTCTAGTTTTGAGAGGGGAATAATCTATTCCTAGTCCTCATGACCAGGAATAGTCCTTTGTAGTCTTAGCCTGGATGGTTGACAAGGTACAGACCTCCCCAGAAAAGGTGGACAGGTTAATGAGGGAATTCCCGAAATGGGTAGGTAATGGGGTAGGATGGTTACTATCACGAAGATAGGGGATCATAGAGTCTAAGACAACACTAAGTGAGGATTCATCCTCTTCTGATTCACGACATCCCGGAGGTGGAATCGGTTCACCTGGAGAGGGAGAGACCTCTAGTGAGACGAGGGGGGGTGAGGATGGATTATGAACAAGGAGAGTTAGACCCACCTATCTAGAATGCAACACTTCCAAGTCAGGTAGAATTCCACGTTCACTAGGCTTAAAACAAATAGAATCAACTAAACCCCCCGATGAAAAAGAGTCTGTAACCAGTAAGGTGGTAGAAGTCAAATGTACAGAAGCTGGAGTCCTCAAGCCCTCCCCCACAGGAATTTCCACAAAGGAAAGAAGAAATTTTAACAACGAAGATACATTTAGTTCTTCTTTTTCCAGTAAGGATAAAGAGTTAAAGAGAATCGGGCAGTAAAAGTGCAACTTACCAGAAATAGTAGCTTCCCGTTCCGGCGATGGTAATGGCTCTGGAAAAGGATAACAACAATCTTCCCAAATTGAGTTCACTTCCTCTTCGAAATCCCCCATATCTCTGTGAAGTGTCGTATCTTCAGAGACTTCCTCTTCACCCCTGCCCAGACATTTTTTTTTAAATGACCAGTGCTATGACACTGGCTGCATCAGAAAGGGATTCCGAGATAGTCCAGTCTCTGGACTATTCTTTTTCCCCTCCATTCAATCTCTAAAAGTTCAGGCAAGCCTCCATGGACATCCATCTCCACCAAGATTTTTCTAATTTTTCTGGTTGAAGCTGAGAGTATGGAGTCACCCACCGATATAAAGGTGCCTAAAGAGTTGTCAATCGCCTCCATTGTCGCCGCATTCCAAAACTGTAGAGGTAATCATGGGAGAATAACCCACAGGTGCCAGAATTGAAAGTATTTCGTCACGGGGTTGAAGGCCAAATGCCAATGTTTGATCATAAGACTGCTTCCACCTATCACCCACCTCTGGGCCAGAAGTAGAGCAAAGTCTTCAAGGGTTTTACAAATGAAACCCACCCAACCTTTTGTCAAAAAGATTACCTCTGGTGCATAACCTAACAACGACTTCCAGGTAAGGTCCACCCATTCCAATAGGGATACCTTACAGAGGTATCTGTAAGACAATATTCCAACTAAACCATAGAGCGCCAAGCTGTAGGTCTCAACTAGGCCAACGTTAGACCCTAAAACCATTTTGTGTACAGTTATTTTTTCCCTCCATTGTCTACGACTAAGGCATGGGTTCACGCCCTCCTTACTACTTACCTTTGACTAGTTAAACTGAAGCTTTGACTTACTCTGATCTTCCCTAGACAGGGCCACTATAGGGCACTCAGCAGGCTTAGTAAACCTCGAGGAAGTTGACAAGAAATCTGCGAAGGATGGAGCATGAACCGGGCTAAGGAAATAACGAGAAGGTGCAGTGGGAGGAGGATTCACTGAATGCTTAGTAAATGAGTCAGTACCAAAGCCATCTGCGTCCTTGTCATATAAACCCTCTTCCCTCCAAAGTTCTTCATCAACCACATTCATCAATGTGCTGACATTTGCCTCTACACTTGGCAAAGTCATAGAGGCCATGGGCGTCCACCTGGGCTCCACTGAGCCCTATCCCCCAGACAAGTTTATGTGGAACCGCAAAGTACCGGAAAAACAGTTAATGAATAGAGCTCAACTTAAAAAAAGGTTTGAGGATCCGCCTCCACTTGGATCCCATAAAAAACACACTCCCCAAGAACTCGTAGAAACCAGAACCCAAAAATAGTATGTAACGACGGGCCTACAACTTAGGAGGGTTGGTGGAAAAAACAACGGGACTAGAAACTAGAAGAAGCTAAACCCTAAACCTCAGTCAGAGAAGACAAAAACTTAACTCCAAGCCCCGAGATAAAACCCCAGAGATGGAGGTAAAGAGTAACTACACTCATCTGGAAAAGGTTTCACTCGACCTTCCATTCTCCCTTGATCTTCTCTGGTTCTCCCAAAGGTTTCACTCGGCCCTCCATCCTCCCTCATTCTTCATCTCACTCGAAAATCTCATTGAACATGCAATGAACAAATTCCATATTCCACATATAAAATACAGAATTTAAAATTATCATATTTAAAATGACACTTAATACATTATTAAATAAAATATGGATATAAACATAATAAAAAAATATAAATATTTTTAAAATATTATTTAGGCCTTGTCTAATTGTTCTACCTTTTGTTCTTTTTTGTCAAAATATGGTGACATAAATTTGGACAAAATCATAATTTTTTGTTGTTTAAATTGCATTTATGAATGCATAAATGGATCCAACTTTTTGAAAAACCGTTAAAATATATAATTATAAATCTTTTTAAAATATTATTTAGGCCTTGTCTAATTGTTCTACCTTTTGTTATTTTTTTGTCAAAATATGGTGACATAAATTTGGATGAAATCATATTTTTTTGTTGTTTAAATTGCATTTCTAAATGCATAAATGGATCCGACTTTTTGAAAAATCTTTAAAATATTCAGATTTTACAGACTTAACCACTCAAATCTACAAATCCAACACTTTCTCGTAGATTTAAGGCAAAATTAAACAAAACCAAAACTTAAAATGTTTAGACTACTACTATAATTTATATCATAGAAAGCTATTGTTAACCTCGTTTAAAAAAAAATCTTCTTCTTCAATATATAAAAAAAAAAAAAAATTGAATTTATTACCATTCTCAAATATCACAAAAAGTTGATAATTTTCTAAGATAATATTGCAACTCGCCCAATCAGTCCTATTTGTCGAATCCAAAATGCGAACCTCGACACCATAAGAACATGGAATCTCCAAGAAAAAAACATACAGGTACATTAAAAATATATACATATTCAACGGTAATATCAATCACAATTTACGACGATTGAGTGTTTTCGAGGATAATCAGATGGATCATTAGGGTTTTGCACCGTAAAAAGTATCCGTTACGTTTTAATCGTTGGAAGGCAGGATCTATAAATTCAAATTCAAACTCCGTTTCTCGTCACTCTCATTGCTTTCACAAATAATTCATTCATTACTGACATATTTGATATCTGCCATCTTACAGGCCTCTGTTTGCTTTTGATCTCTTCTGGCGATCAATATCTGATATTGGCGATCAAATTTCTGATATCTGGCGATCTGTCTCAGAACAAGCTGAGTAACAAAGTTTGCCTGTAATTTTTTCTAACTATTTTGTTTTGCTCTGTAGTTTCTTCGATTTTTTGGTTTTTTTGGTTTTGCTTCTGCATTGCTTTTACAGGTTTTTTTCAATACAAAAGCATGAATACTGGCGTCGAATCCCTACTGTCCATGAGCGCTAAGAAACCCTGCAAAAGACCAGAGCAAAGGCGCCCTCTGCAGGAGCATTCAACACTTGTAAGACACAATGTATGTATTCTTCTCTAATTCTGTATGACTCTCGAGGATGTTCTCTTTATTGGATTTAGGGTTTATGGATACATTTGTGTTTTATGATAGATGTATAGGAGACAGTTTGTGTATCCTTCTCCAGTTTTGTATGACCCCTGTAGGGGCTAATGGATATATTTGTGTTTTAGGATTGATATGTAGGACACATTTTATGTATTCTTGTCTAACTTTGTATGACCCTCGTGGATGTACTCTGTATTGGATTTAGGGCTAACGGATACGTTTGTGTTTAGGATAGATATGGACAACAGTGTATGTATTATTTTCCAACTTTGTATGACCCTCATGGATGTACTCTGCATTTGGTTTAGGCTTTATGAATATATTTGTGTTTTCGGAATGATATTATTCTCCAATTTTATTTGACCCACCTGGATGAATTCTGTATTGGGTTTAGGGTTATGGATATATTTGTGTTTTAGGATTAATATGGACCTTGAATTTTATATTGTTTTATTATTGCAGAGTGATAGGTTTATTTCACACAGGGGATCCATGGATTTTGACGTGGCTCGATATCTGCTTACAGAGAAGGAAAATGAGAGTAATGGTGTTCATTTAACACCATCCAAGGAATTTTATAAGAGGGAGCTTGCGGCAAGCTTATTGCAGGATGGAGATATTGCCTCCAAAAAATACAGGATTCTAAGCTTTACGAGCAAAGCTCCCGCTCCTCCTGAGGATTTACGATCCCTATATTCGGGAAATGTTGCTGTTGACACTGTGCCGAAAAGTAAATCGCGCCGTTATATTCCTCAGGTAAGGGCTATTCTAGAACCCTAATTAGTCCTATGTCTTAGGTTGTGTGCAAACCTTTATATTTGATTCTGTTTAGGTTTGTGGATTGTGTGCACAGACCTTGGTTCTGTTTAAGTCTGTTTTCAGAGATTGGATAAATCTTCCAGTCCATTAGGTTTAAAGTTTAGGGCTCTATCTTTGAATATTGAACTTATACTTAAAGTGGTTTAGGTTTCTGGTCTCTGATTGGATGGACTTTGGTTTGGAGCAAACCCTTCTGTTTGAATTTGGGTTTACCTTTTGGCAACTATGCAAGTTCCTTGATCAACGTTGGGACTAACAAAGGGTTGGGATTGAATAAATTCTTCTTATGTTTTGTTGGGATTGAATAAATTCTTCTTAGGTTCTGTTGGGATTCCATGTTTGCAGTGTTTATCTTTGTTCAAGGATTTGGGCCAGTGGTCCAGTGGCATTCACCTAGCTGTTTGCCGCTAGACCATACTCCCGTGGGCTGTGACCTAGCTTGACAGTCATTGATTTTAACATTTGCATGTTATTTTTAACTCTCCTGTCATTGTTTGCAGTCTGCAGAGCGAACTTTGGATGCCCCTGAGCTTGTGGATGATTATTACTTGAATCTGATGGACTGGAGTGTCAGCAATATTCTATCAATAGCCCTCAGCAATACAGTATACTTATGGGATGCCTCCAAGAGCACAACTTCTGAGCTCCTGACTGTCGATGATGATGCTGGTCCAATAACAAGTGTTAATTGGGCACCTGATGGAAGACATATTGGTGTTGGCTTGACTAATTCCGTTGTACAGCTATGGGACTCTGCATCTAATAAACAGGTATAGTAAATTACTGCTTTCATGTTTTCAATTTCTTTTATTTGTTTCTCTCTAGATGCAATCTCATTCACTTGGTAATGTTTTTCAATGAACACAGTTAAGAGCCTTGAAAGGTCACCATGCCCGTGTGGGTGCACTTGCTTGGAATGGTCATATTCTTACAACTGGTGGCCTTGATGGTTTAATATTAAATCATGATGTCCGCATCCGCGATTCCATTGTTCAAACATATAGAGGACATGAGCAGGAAGTGTGTGGTTTGAAATGGTCTATGTCTGGCCAACAGCTTGCAAGTGGTGGAAATGACAATTTACTTCATGTATGGGACAAGAGCATGTCATCCTCTAATGCTGCAACTCAGTATCTTCACCGTCTAGATGAACATTGTGCTGCAGTAAAGGCCTTGGCATGGTGCCCTTTCCAGAGCAATCTTCTGGCATCTGGTGGAGGCAGTGCAGACCGCTGTATTAAGTTTTGGAACACTCATACAGGAGCTTGCCTAAATACCGTTGACACCCACTCTCAAGTTTGCGCATTATTATGGAATAAGCATGAACGTGAGCTATTGAGTTCACATGGATTTAGCCAGAACCAGTTGACCTTATGGAAATATCCGTCGATGGTTAAGATTACAGAGCTTACCGGTCACACTTCTAGAGTACTCCATCTGGCAGAGGTATTCTATTGATCTATGGCTAAATGGTTTTTGTGTTGACAGTCTTTGTTTTTGTGCTGACAGTCTTTCCTCTGTTTTATATTTTCAGAGTCCAGATGGGTATACTGTTGCATCAGCTGCAGGAGATGAGACTCTCAGGTTTTGGCAAGTCTTTGGATCTCCTGATGTCTTAAAGAGGACCAAGAGTAAAGAGGCCGCGGGTCCATTTAATACATATCTCACCCACATCCGCTAAGCATTCTGGACTCTGCCTGCACATGAATCTTATTGGTGATATAATATTAATTTCTTGCCTTTTTTATGCATTCATGATATGAGGATAGTAAATATTGTAGAAATAAATTAAAAATAGATCTTTCCCTCCCGATTCATGTAGTTCAGTTGCAACTATACGTTTAGGATATTCTATTGACTTTTGTATTTCTAGGCATGCACTTCTGTAGTATAATACCTGTAGTAGGGTTCAGAAGCGTTATCCAGTTTGGCATATCTCCTATATAAATTTATGACCGTGCCTACTTTCTTGAGTTCACTTTCAGTGTTCGAAGAGGTTTCTGCAGATAATCTTGACATAGTTTCATTTTTAAATAGATGGGCATATTAAACAACCAAAAGCCTGGTCATGGACAACTACAAGTCTGACATTGAAGGACTTGCATTATATAACTTGACGAGTAGGTCATCACTTTTAAGATTTCAGATAAGTAGAGTGATCTTATCTGTCTATAATGAGAGAAAGGGGCAATCCTTGGGTAAGAACAGGCATTATGCTTCGTCCTAAAGTGCTTGTATCCTGGAAATAAATAGATCTTTCCCTTACACTTCATATAGTTCAGTTGCAAGCAATCATATGTTTATGCTTATGTTCTGCTTTTCTTATTAGGATTGGACGTATATAATTTTGTTGTCAACTGACGGCCATCTTAAGCAACAAAACACCTGGCCAGGTACAAGTCTGGCAGTGAAGGACTTGTGTTGCAGTGAAGGATTTTTCAGTTGAGTAAAGGAAATCTTCTCAGGTAGAAAAAGTGAATATGCTTCCTCCTAGAGTGGTTTTAGTGTGCACAGTTTTAGATCCATTAATTTTATGTCGCCATTGTAATAAGCTGTTGATATCTACCACAAATTTTTCCCTGGTATTTATAAAATGCCACCAATGATGAGGTAGATCTCAAAGAGTAAAAAGGAGCAGCTGGTGCTTATAACAAGTTTCTTACACGCATTCATTAAGCAGCCTGTTTGCCTTCAGGATTGAGCTCATGTTCACTATAGGTAATGCAAGACTATTTTCATGACTTTTTATGCAGCTATGTCGCATTCATGAAATACGGATGCTCAATCTTGTAGATATAGGTTTAGGATGTTCTACTCTTATCATTAGGCTCGCACTTCTGTTGTATCTGTACTGTGTACTGTCCTTTAAGATAGTATATGTGGATCAGACGTGTTATCCAGTTTAGCAAATCTCCTATATAACTAGCTCTGTGACCATGCCTTCATATTCATGAATCCTCTTTTAGTGTATACTCATGACACGGTATGTAGTTTCACTGTTAAACACTCGTGGCACAGTATATAGTTTCATTGTCAAATACTCCATATATCGTTTTATTATGAGGTTTCTGCAGATACTCATGACACAGTATATGGTTTCATTGTTAAATAGAGGGGCATATTCAACAATCAAAAGCCTGGTCATGTAAGAGT
>SNQJ01S0105393.1:11641-30103 GCA_010110895.2 Picea sitchensis
TCCTCACTCCAGTGCTCAACATAGGTGGATCTTAACAGCCACGGATTATTTTACTAAATGGGTGGAAGCCATTCCAACCAAGAAGGCAACAGACTCAGTGGTAATCAACTTCTTGGAGGAAATATTTTGTCGAGATTCGGTTTCCCCCGAGAGATAGTTACGGACAACACCCAATCATTTAAGTCTATGTCTATGATCAGTTTTTGTCAGAAATACAACATCATTCTCGGACATTCCACTGCATACTACCCCCAATTGAACGGGTTGGCCGAGTCATCAAATAAGATCCTGGTAAACATTATCAAGAAGGTATTGGATGAGAACAAGAGGTCTTGGCATGTACATTTAAAATAAACATTGTGGGAAAACCACATAAGAACGAAAAGATCTATCAGCGTTTCACCTTTTCAAATGGTCTATGGGACAGATGTTATTCTACCCATAAACCTGGCGCTACTGGTAATGAAGTTGTGGAAAGACCAAAACGAAGAACCCAATCCTGTGACCAGGAGGATGAATCAATTGATTGAGGTCCAACAACAGAGAACTGAGGTTAATGAAAAGATGCAGTGGTACCAATATGACATGAAATCACTGTTCGACCGAAAAGCAAAGGATCGATAATTCTCTCCAGGTGATTTGGTGCTAAGATGGGATGCGAGAAGGGAAGAGGCAATGAAGCATAGTAAATTTGACCATCTCTGGTATGGACCGTTCAGGGTTTCGACTCCAGTAGGAGAGAATTTGTTCCTGCTGGAAAACATCGACGAAGAATTCCTCAGTGGCCCTGTCAACGGGCGATATCTAAAACATTACATGACCTAGCAGTCTCATATATATATATATATATATATATATATATATATAAAATAAAATAAAATTTTGTTTGTATATACAGGCATTTTTATTTCCCTTTGGACTTTCTGTTTTCTTCTGTTTATAATTTTTAGACATATTTTGAATAAAGTTCGTGTTGCTTTTTACAAGATTCCAGCCGCTTACGAGCTAGCGGGAGGGGTAATTCACAAAGCAGTATCAAAAATAAATCAGCATGAAATAGGTGATACCCAAAAAAGTAGTTTCGTAGTGAACAAAGAAATCGAAAATAAAGGTAAAGGTGGGTTTTATCAATACACATGTTGTCAAAGACTGTCAAAATTAAATCAAGGTAACATCGTTCAAATTGCAATAATGGCTAAATTGTTAAATAACAGGATTATTGCTTGGCTTGATAGCCCTTGATTTAAATTGGTTTGAATGATACACTGAAACTAAGGACAGTCAGTCGAAAGTAATCGTCCCCAAAGACACATACAAGAGCCAGTCTCGAACTATTTTGACCTTCTGCATCTTTGATCGATGAATCACTGCCCTGTATCCTGCCTGTTTTCGGGTCTAACATTTGACAAGTCGTCGTCTTTTTCTTTCATTACGAAGGAATGAAAGTTTTCATTTTAGCATCCTGAGTCTCAAAATAGATTGTGAGAAGAAAGAGGGTCTCCACAACTACTTGATCCCCTGCTAAGCGAAGGAACGTTTAGAGCGATCCTAACTTTCCTAGGTTTTTCAACAACATCGGAAGAATCAAAGCTTGCTCAAACAGGATGCCCCTTAAAAATTTATTTTCCCTGTCTCCCTAAGAATGAATGTGTTGTGAGGGTCACAGGAAGATTGGTACCGAGTAATCGAAGTAAGTTGGAAGACCTCTGATGCAAAATGTTATACAGATATCAGCCTTGATACAAGATGATTGCCCCCATCTTCGCACTTAAAAAAATGAGTTATAAGACGGGTGGTGAAAGGAAATTCAGAAATGATTGCCCTCGTCTTAGCATTTAAATGCATAAATAATTTTCTAAGTGGTGAAAGGAAATTCAGTAAAAGGGGCCAGATAACTTCACCGGGGTACTGAACAGGCTCGCTGGCAGTGAAGCAATGTCTGAGATATCTGTGAAGCTGTTATACATGAATATCACTCTACTCTGGTAACCAATACTTCCTCAAAACCTGATCCACATCCCAAATTCAGACGGGACTTCCCCCGATTAAAAAATATATAATCTCATTCTTTTGATGCAAGCCGAGAGCCACAAGATTTGTTGAGTCCCCTAGGGTCGTTTCGACTGTCTTAAATCATCCCCAAAGTTAGTAGTGGGAAAGGGAAAATTGTGAAAGGGACTACAGTTGTGTTTGGAAAGAGCATCTGATTTTGAAAAAAAACTTCTCGAGGTAAAAGATGAAGTCTTTTTCCCCCTTTCGATCCTTTTTCCTTGAATGTTTTCTGCTTGTTTGAGCTTTTGACTCCATTTACCCAATATTGGCACGTGTTCTATTGTTCTTCCCGCCTCACAGGAAGGCGGGATCCCTAGTTGGAGCCGCCCTTGTTTTATTTTTACCCTTCACAATTTTCATTTTTGATACTTGAAATCTAGAGATGGCCATTTTGATTTCCGCCCCCCCCCCCAAAACTTTGAAAACTCTGCAACCTAGTCGCGTAAGCAACGACGCTTTTTCTACCCTCAAAACAAGTCCACTTTCGTAAAAATGTTCTCTCTTTTTGTTTTACTTCGGGATCTTGCAGGTCAGATACTTTAATCCTTGAGTTCACACGTCTCGAGTCACGAAACGACGAAGTCGTTTTCATTTTTTGCCCAAGACATTAACTAGGGTAAAAATTTTAACTCATGATTAGACGTCGTCGGGGTTTCGCGCCTCGGTGTTCGTCAAACCCAAGTTTTTATTTTTACAGCCCCGAGAGCCAAGAACACGAGGTACTTTTGGGATAACCCTGGTCAATGATTAAAGGCAAAAAGATAACCATGGTTAAATCTGTTCTCGGCGTCTCGCCACTCGGCACTATCTTTTCAAAAGTTACGACGTCTAAAACCTCGACTCGCGAAGTCACGATGTAATTATGGAAAGATTAATTAACCGCCTAATCTAAGATTTTCTTCGCCTAAATTGAGCCTTAATTATCTCTATCTCACGGTTTCACGACTCGGCATACTAATCTCCCAGAAACTTGCCCTCGAAGTTTCGAGTTGCGATATGGCGAATAAATGGATTATAAAATTAGTGATGCTCCAAATCACGATTACTATTAATTAATCCAAGTCGGTCCTCGCGATCTCGCGAGTTGGGGACTCAAAATGTTAAAAGAAAATCCACGAAGTAGCAAACAGTGAGGAATTCATGAAAGGTGGTAAAGTTTGATAATTTAAAATAAGGCAAGAGATATCCCGCGCCCCGAGGCTTGCACATTTCCCGAGGTAGCCATTTTCTCTCCATACTTCGACTGACTGTCAAACCGCCAGAAATTTATGGCATTTATGGAGAATAAGGTTCTACCACAGAAGGGTGAAAACACAAGCTTTATCCATGGCTCAACGGAAAGTAGCAAAGGCGAATGTCGAGGTTGCAGGGCAAGGCTCGGATAATGTCTCCGACACTTCCCCTCGGACTGTCGACTCAGTGCCTAGCTAGTCGTTCGTCTCAGATATTCTGCAATCTGAGTTGGTGAATTATTCAGACTCTGACGACAACGAAAAGGACGACCTGAACACTAAATACAAGATAGTTGTTCAATCTGGAATGCACAGGGTAGCAACCAGACGACAATTTCTTCCATATTATGATATGATCTGATGGGCGTTGGATCACATAGACTTACCCACCAGAACCATCATGATCGACCAACGGGTCACGATCGGGACTTTTAGATCGGAGCATATCCAGACCATGTGTAAGCTCCCGACGACATCTGAATACACTTATGGTGCTGAATTCCTGGATGAATTCAAAGAGAAGGAGTGCACTCAATATGACAAAACCATGCCCGGTTTGATAAAGGATTGGGTTTCACGCTCTGTGAAATTCAGAGCAAATGACCAGGACGTTTATTCAATCGCTTTGCTGGAGCCACAGTACAAGTATGTGGCAATGATGACATGCTGACTATTCGGAAGAGAGGACACATCACATTTCTATATTGCGTGGGTGCCTGTCATGTTTCGGGTCACAAACGGTTGTTCGTTTTATTGGGAAAAGATACTCTCGGACAACTTGGCCAACCGGGTCACAGAGTATCGGGAGCAGAAGGCAAGTGGGAGACCGTCCTCATTTTTCATGTCTGCATATATTATGGACGCGGTATGTTCCATGACACCATTCCCTTTGATGAGCTGGGCTTGGAATCCATTCTAAGAAAAATCCGTACATGAATATCACGACAAGATGTGGGAGAATAAAGCAGACAAATTCATTTACGAAATTTTCAACTGGGTGATGGTGCCCGTGCATATCTCCATGTTTGGTCATCTGCCACCTCGCATCTCGGACAACATTGCTGCAAATCTGAGTGGTATAGTAGACTGGTACGTGGAGGCAGAGTTCTCCTATTTCAGAGTGTTCGGGGCTACTGTTCCCCCTCTTGCATTACCACTGTTCATCCCCGAAAAGCTGGCTTGTCGCGAGATCGCCCTACAAACAGTGATTGGGGGGGTGAGTAAAGAACTCAAAGCATCTTCAAAGAAGGTGTGGCGGTTTTTTCCTGTTCGACTAAATTCTTATTCTTTATTGTATTTCGGGCACGCCAAAGCTGAGGCTGCAGCCCTAGAAGACCTGAGTTTGGTCTCCATTGAGTATAAAAAACATGATCCCCAGAAAATTGTGAGCAACCATTTGGCTAATTGTGGGCTAAAGAGGTTCGAACATGATTTTTCACCCCCGGATGAAATTTTTCGAGGGGCGAGGTCTTATGAGGAAGTGTTGGCTTGGATCCGATCTTTGGCACCCGAAGACATAGCCTCTGTATTAAGATTTCAGGAACACATATGAAGTTGCCTTCCCACTGTGCTGCGAGGAGGGAGCCCGGGCATTTCTGAGGCGGAGCCAAAGGATGATGAAGGCCCCAAAGATGCAACTTCTGGTTCAGGAAAAAGCTAGGACGAGGGGAAGAAAACGAAGAAGCCCGAAATAGAGGCACAAAATCCATACCCGCCAAAGACACAAAATCCAGAAACTGAGACTAAGACCCCTGAACCTCCGAAGAAACATGACCAGGTCGTCACCCCAGGGAAGGTAGCAAAATAGATCGGGGAACCCATCACTTCTGTCACCCCCTTGCAGTCGACACAAGGAAATATAGAAGAAGGATGGATTTTAAACGAGTAACTGAGGCCTATCAGAGCAGAAGAACTTCCTCCAAACAATTTCTTCTTTGAAAAAAGAAGAAACGCGGTGGTGAAAAAGGAGTTCTACTAGGAGGAAGAATCGACTGCTAAAAATTTCAAGGTTATGACCGATGGAAAGAACAAAAAGAATGAGAAATTCGCCACGGAGATCGCAGGAACGCTAGGAGCGTATGCATTGGCGAATCAATTTTCGGTCGGAGTGTTAAAAAACCAGCTCAAAAGAAAGAATCGCCTGATCAAGACTCTCGAAGCCAGAGTAGCTTTGGCCACAGAAAACGCTAAAGGTTAGGTGAGCATGGAGATAGAGTTGGCCTGAATAGCTGATAAAAAGGAAATAGAACTGCTCAAAGCCAAGCTGGAGCAAGTGCATCTAGTGATCCGAGATGGTCGGATACAAGCGGGTCAAGAAAGGACTATGATTGCAGAGCCACAGGCTCAGGTAGAGACCGCTAAAAGCAGGGTGATCGATGTCAAGGGGTTTAAATCCCGAGCGACCCAGATTCAGAGCAGGATCTCTTCTACACAACAGAGTTTGCTAGCCAAAGTGAGAGTGATTCAAGAGGATTTCCTGTTGCCTTCCAGGAGGCGGTGATAGAAACGAACAACAGAGTTTTGGCAGGTTCTCCCGGATTCGCTATCCCAAAAAAAATAAGAGGTAACATTCTGTTGAAGGATTGGGAGCATAACATTGCCCTGGGCAAGGAACAGGCTCAAAAGGTGACCAATTTGTTAGAAGAAGCCTTCAATTCTCTAGATGGTGAGATTTTGGGTATGGACAGTGGAGGCGATGCAGAAGCTTTAATGCGAATACATGTAGAACAAATCTTCTTTGATCTAAAAGAGAAGAATGAGAGAGATTCGGTCGATATCTCTCAGATAGTTAGCATGGACATGGCCCGAGTTGATAGACACCTAATCCAGCCCAGCGCACAACTAAGTGCCCTTGATATCATCAATGCAGAAATGGGGGACAAGCTGCAGCAGTTAGCCCGAGAATGTTACTTCGCCGAGGCCAACTGTCAAGCGGAACCTTCAGAACTTGTATCCCAACTTGTTGAAAGATGCATCGCCTGCACCGAGTTAGCACGAATGCAAGCACCTGGCAACAAGTGAAGACAATATTAGGGGAGATGGAGCAATTACTCTCTCCTCTGTCATAACTGAAATCTTTGCGACTATTGAGATTCTGCCTACTTTGCAGAAATTGTATAAATATACCCCAGAGAGAAATAAATAAGGCTGGACCCTTTTTGAGATTTTGTAATAGAGTTTTTGCATTGAGATTTAATACAAGCAGATTCGAGATTCTTGATTCCGTCACTTCTGTATTAGAAGTTTGCTTTCTTGTTCCTCATTTTTCATTTTCAATTCATATTCGTAATTGATGTGCTTCATTATAATTTAGTACTACCACTACTATAACAAATAAATTTGGGTTTTCTGTAATTGTTTATTGCCTTTCCTCTGCACCAGCTATCAACTGTGTAAGACCAATTTGCAGTTTCAGAATTCTACATGCATTTTTTGTTACATTGGTTATTTTCTTAACTTTTTTCTCCTTCCCTTTTATTTTTTGAAAATGTTATACAAATATCAGCCTTGATACAAGCTGATTGCCCCCATCTTCACACTTAAAAAAATGAGTTATAAGACGGGTGGTGAAAGGAAATTTAGAAATGATTGCCCCCACCTAGTCCAAAAAAAAATACACGATGAAAGGAAATTCAGAAATGATTGCCCTCGTCTTAGCATTTAAATGCATAAATAATTTTAGAAGTGGTGAAAGGAAATTCAGTAAAAGGGGCCAGATAACTTCACCAGGGTACTGAACAGGCTCGCTGGCAGTGAAGCAATGTCTGAGATATCTGTGAGGCTGTTATACATGAATATCACTCTACTCTGGTAACCAATACTTCCTCAAAACCTGATCCACATCCCAAATTCAGACGGGACTTCCCCCGATTAAAAAATATATAATCTCATTCTTTTGATGCAAGTCGAGAGCCACAAGATCTGTTGAGTCCCCTAGGGTCATTTCGACTGTCTTAAAACATCCCCAAAGTTAGTAGTGGGAAAGGGAAAATTGTGAAAGGGACTACAATTGTGTTTGGAAAGAGCATCTGATTTTGAAAAAAAACTTCTCGAGGTAAAAAAGGAAGTCTTTTTCCCCCTTTCGATCCTTTTTCCTTGAATGTTTTCTGCATGTTTGAGCTTTTGACTCCATTTACCCAATATTGGCACGTGGTCTATTGTTCTTCCCACCTCACAGGAAGGCGGGATCCCTAGTTGGAGCCTATGTTGGAGTCGCCCTTGTTTTATTTTTACCCTTCACAATTTTCGTTTTTGATACTTGAAATCTAGNATGGTAAAAGCATTGAAAGTGTTCAGAACCTATGTGCTACATTCAAAGATAATCGTGTATGTACCCACTAGTTCTGTAAAGGACATATTGGTACAGCCAGACAGTGGCGGAAAAAGAGGGCGATGGCTCGCTAAAATACAAGAATTCAATATGGAAGTCAAGCTGAATAAATTGATAAAGGGGCAAGGTCTGGCCAGACTCTTGGCCGAATCAAATCTTAGAGCCCTGGATATTAATTGCCTCCAAGAAGAAGACGGAGACACGCACCTGCATGAGCCGAATGATCGGACAGATCTAAGAAAGATTGAGGAAAAGTTCATATCGTCGGGTTGGTATAAAGACATCGTGTTCTACTTATTGAACCTAAAGTGCCCAGATGGACTATCATCATCCAAATGCAGAACTTTAAAACTCCATGCTGTAAAATATTGCATCGCCAAAAGCCAGCTATACTGGAAGGATACACTCGCGTTCCTACTAGTCTGTTTGGTCGAGTCGGAAACTCCTCGTGTTATACAGGAATTTCATGAAGGAATCTGTGGAGGACACCACGCATGGAGAGCCACAGCCTACAAGATCTTGAGAGCATGCTACTATTGGCTGAAACTATTTTCAGACGTAAATGCCAAAGTACGCGCGTGTGACCCTCGTCAAATATTCGTCGGGAAACAGAGGCTCCATTTCAACAATGGGGCCTGGACTTCATAGGTGAGATCAAAGAAACTTTGAAAACTCTATAACCTAGTCGCGTAAGTAGCGACGCTTTTTCTACCCTCAAAACAATTCCACTTTCATAAAAATGTTCTCTGTTTTTGTTTTACTTCGGGATCTCGCAGGTCAGATACTTTAATCCTTGAGTTCACACGTCTCGAGTCACGAAACGGCGAAGTCGTTTTCATTTTTTGCCCAAGACATTAACTAGGGTAAAACTTTTAACTCATGATTAGACGTCGTTGGGTTTTCACGCCTCGGTGTTCGTCAAACCCAAGTTATTATTTTTACAGCCCCGAGAGCCAAGAACACGAGGTACTTTTGGGATAACCCTGGTCAATGATTAAAGGCAAAAAGCTAACCATGGTTAAATCTCTTCTCGGCGTCTCGCCACTTGACACTATCTTTTCGAAAGTTACGACGTCTAAAACCCCGACTAACGAAGTCGCGACGTAATTATGGAAAGATTAATTAACCGCCTAATCTAATATTTTCTTCCCCTAAATTGAGCCTTAATTATCGCTATCTCGCGGTTTCGCGACTCGGCATACTAATCTCCCAGAAACTTGCCCTCAAAGTTTCTAGTTGCGATATGGCGAATAAATGGATTATAAAATTAGTGATGCTCCAAATCACGATTACTATTAATTAAGCCAAGTCGGTCTTCGCGATCTTGCGAGTTGGGGACTCAAAATGTTAAAAGAAAATCCACGAAGTAGCAAACAGTGAGGAATTCATGAAAGGTGGTAAAGTTTGATAATTTAAAATAAGGCAAGATATATCCCGCGCCCCGAGGCTTGCACATTTCCCGAGGTAGACATTTTCTCTCCATACTACGACTGACTGTCAAACCGCCAAAAATTTATAGCATTTATGGAGAATAAGGTTCTACCACAGAAGGGTGAAAACGCAAGCTTTAGCCATGGATCCACGGAAAGTAGCAAAGGCGAATGTCGAGGTTGCAGGGCAAGGCTCGGATAATGTCTCCGACACTTCGCCTCAGACTGTCAACTCAGTCCCTAGCTAGTCGTTTGTCTCAGATATTCTGTAATCTGAGTTGGTGAATTATTCAGACTTCGACGACAACGAAAAGGACGACCTGAACACTAAATACAAGATAGTTGTTCAATCTGGAATGCACAGGGTAGCAACCAGACCACAGTTTCTTCCATATTATGATATGATCTGATGGGCGTTGGATTACATAGACTTACCCACCAGAACCATCATGAACGACCAGCGGGTCATGGTCGGGACTTTTAGATCGGAGCATATCCAGACCATGTATAAGCTCCCGACGACATCTGAATACACATATGGTGCTGAATTCCTGGATGAATTCAAAGAGAAGGAGTGCACTCAATATGACAAAACCATGCCTAGTTTGATAAAGGATTGGGTTTCGCGCTCCGTGAAATTCAGAGCAAATGACCAGGACGTTTATTCAATCGCTTCGCTGGAGCCACAGTACAAGTATGTGGCAATGATGACATGCTGACTATTCGGAAGAGAGGACACATCGCATTTCTACATTGCGTGGGTGCCTATCATGTTTTGGGTCACAGAAGGTTGTTCCTTTAATTGGGAAAAGATACTCTCGGACAACTTGGCCAACCGGGTCATAGAGTATTGGGAGCAGAAGGCAAGTGGGAGACCGCCCTCATTTTTCATGTTTGCATATATTATGGACGCGGTATGTTCCATGACACCATTCCCTTTGATGAGCTGGGCTTGGAATCCATTCTAAGAAAAATCCGTACATGAATATCACGACAAGCTGTGGGAGAATAAAGCAGACAAATTCATTTATGAAATTTTCAACTGGGTGATGGTGCCCGTGCATATCGCCATTTTTGGTCATCTACCACCTCGCATCTCGGACAACATTGCCACAAATATGAGTGGTATAGTAGACTGGTACGTGGAGGCAGAGTTCTCCTATTTCAGAGTGTTTGGGGCTACTGTTCCCCCGCTTGCATTACTATTGTTCATCCCCGACAAGCTGGCTTGTCGCGAGATCGCCCAACAAATAGTGATTGGCGGGGTGAGTAAAGAACTCAAAGAATATTCAAAGAAGGTGTGGCGGCTTTTTCCCGTTCGGCTAAATTCTTATTCTTTATTGGATTTCGGGCACGCCAAAGCTGAGGCTGCAGCCCTGGAAGACCTGAGTTTGGTCTCCATTGAGTATAAAAAACATGATCCCCAGAAAATTGTGAGCAACCATTTGGCTAATTGTGGGCTAAAGAGGTTCGACCATGAGTTTTCACCCATGGATGACATTTTCCGAGGGGCGAGGTCTTATGAGGAAGTGTTGGCTTGGATCCGATCTTTGGCACCCGAAGAGACAGCCTCTGTATTGAGATTTCAGGAACACAGATGAAGTTGCCTTCCCGCTGTGTTGCGAGGAGGGAGCCCGGGCATTTCTGAGGCGAAGCCAAAGGATGATGAAGGCCCCAAAGATGCAACTTCTGGTTTAGGAAGAAGCCAAGATGAGGGGAAGCAAACGAAGAATCCCGAAACAGAGGCAAAAAATCCGGACCCGCCAAAGACACAGAATCCGGAAACTGAGACTAAGACCCCTGAACCTCCGAAGAAACATGACCAGGTCGTCAACCCAGGGAAGGCAGCAAAATAGATCGGGGAACCCATCACTTCTGTCACCCCCTTGTAGTCAACGCAAGGAAATATAGAAGAAGGATGGATTTTAAACGAGGAACTGAGGCCTATCAGAGCAGAAGAACTTCCTCCAAACGATTTCTTCTTTGACAAAAGAAGAAAAGCGGTGGTGAAAAAGGAGTTCTACTAGGAGGAAGAATCGACTGCTAAAAATTTCAAGGTTATGACCGATGGAAAGAACAAAAAGAATGAGAAATTCGCCATGGAGATCGCAGGAACGCTAGGAGCATATGCATCGACGAATCAATTTTTGGTCGGAGTGTTAAAAAAACAGCTCAAAAGAAAGAATCGCCTGATCAAGACTCTCGAAGCCAGAGTAGCTTCGGCCACAGAAAACGCTAAAGGTCAGGTGAGCAGAGAGATAGAGTTGGCCCGACTAGCTGATAAAAAGGAAATAGAAGTGCTCAAAGCCAAGCTGGAGCAAGTGCATCTAGTGATCTGAGATGGTCAGATACAAGCGGGTCAACAAAGGACTATGATTACAGAGCCACAGGCTCAGGTAGAGACCGCTGAAAGCAGGGTGATCGATGTCGAGGGGTTTAAATCCCAAGCGACCCAGATTCAGAGCAGGATCTCTTCTGCACAACAGAGTTTGCTAGCCAAAGTGGGAGTGATTCGAGAGGATTGCCTGTTGCCTTCCAGGAGGCGGTGATAGAAACGAACAACAGAGTTTTGGCAGGTTCTCCTGGATTCGCTATCCCAGAACAAATGAGAGGTAACATTATGTTGAAGGATTGGGAGCATAACATTACCCTGGGCAAGGAACAGGCTCAAAAGGTGACCAATTTGTTAGAAGAAGCCTTCAATTCTCTAGATGGTGCCATTTTGGGTATGGACAGTGGAGGCGATGCAGAAGCTTTAATGCGAATAAATGTAGAACAAATCTCCCTCGATCTAAAAGAGAAGGATGAGAGAGATTCAACCGATATCTCTCAGATAGATAGCATGGACATGGCCCGAGTTGACAGACACCTGATCCAACCCAGCGCACAACTAAGTGCCCTTGATATCATCGATGCAGAAATGGGGGACAAGCTGCAGTAGTTAGCCCGAGAATGTTACTTCGCCGAGGCCAACTGTCAAGCGGAACCTTCAAAGCTTGTATCCCAACTTGTTGAAAGATGCATCGCCTGCACCGAATTAGCATGAAGACGAGCACCTGGAAACAAGTGAAGACAAGATTAGGGGAGATGGAGCGATTGCTCTCTCCTCTGTCATAACTGAAATCTTTGCGACTATTGAGATTCTGCCTACTTTGCAGAAATTGTATAAATATACCCCAGAGAGAAATAAACAAGGCTGGACCCTTTTTGAGATTTTGTAATAGAGTTTTTGCATTGAGATTTAATACAAGCAGATCTGATATTCTCGATTCCGTCACTTCTGTATTAGAAGTTTGCTTTCTTGTTCCTCATTTTTCATTTTCAATTCATATTCGTAATTGATGTGCTTCGCTATAATTTAGTACTACCACTACTATAACAAATAAATTTGGGGTTTCTGTAATTGTTTATTGAATTTCCTCTGCACCAGCTATCAGCTGTGTAAGACCAATTTGCAGTTTCGGAATTCTACATGCATTTTTTGTTACATTGGTTATTTTCTTAACTTTTTTCTCCTTCCATTTACTTTGTAATATTTTACCTTGATAGGAACCTGACACTATAAATGTCTTAATGTTTTTCCCCCATCTCACCCCTTTGATTAAGATATAATACAGTTACGGGAACGAGCCTTAGATTTTCATACATCATTAATACTGCAACCGTGAATTCTCTTTTATAAAACTTAACTGAGATAGCACTCAATCTTTCTTAACAGTTCTCTTACCAGTACTGTTCCCCCATGACAATTCCTACACCAATTCAACCTAACGTTGAACCCGAATTATTGAACCAAACACATATCGCCTTGAACCTCTTCAACACTATCCTTAAATCAACCACTAATCGGGTCGATCTTGAAAAATCATGGGCAACCATTGAACGTGACATAACTTTTCAGGAGCAGTTCGAAGCCAGACAACCTCAACGAAGAAATCTCCCTTAGACTCTTTCTCCGAAGGTTGACATTTTCCCTTATCCTTATCCTAACCACTTTCGGGTGCCTTGACACTGTACTTTTGAGCCTGAGTACAGACTCAGGAACAACATCTTTCTGGCGTCGTTGCTGGGGACCGAAGTTATGAAGTCTTTTTCCCTGGGAAAACGACAAATTGTTTTTCGTTGAAAATGTAACCCTTTGATGGTGAACAAATAGTACACACCTTTTAAGGATTTTTATCTTTCACTTGGTGACTCCACGAAAAAATAAACTGGCATTCACTCAAAGGAATACCAGACAGAACCCGGATGGTGAGCAGATTACACCGGTTTCCGATCCTTAAAAAATTCTAAAGGCGAGAGGTTCTTTTAAGCCAACCGTTGCAGTTTACCAACTTGAAATCCCATCACCGAAGGTTGAGAGTCCTTCCCAACGCCCGACCTCATTCAATCCTTACTTTAACGCTAAACATTCAACGCCCTATACCGAAATCGGAAGTGAGATTCATCCAACAGTCCCCTTGATACAGAGGGGAAAGGGCCCTTTTGAAAGTTTGTCGTCTTTCAAAACACCATCTTATCTTCAGTTAAATTTACCGACTTCTCCAAATCCTGAAGAGTGTGTTACACACTCATTTCTCACACCCGTGGGTTTTCCCGATTTCGTTTCTTGCAAGTCCAAGGAACCGACTCCTCACGTTCCTTATCCTTCCTCATCAGAGTCTCCTCTTAGCGAAGAAAATATAAAATCCCTTTTATTTTTTGAAAACCCCTTTTATAACTCTGCACAAACAACGATGGCAGTGTTGGAGGAGGAGGTGGAGGGTTTATAGGAGGAGGGGGAGGTTTTGGAGGAGGTGGAGGAGGAGTCCCCCAAGGAGGAGGTGGAGGTCAAGGGACTCAAGGAGGAGGTGGAGGTCAAGCGCCTCCCGCCCCTCCCGGAATTTTTGCAAAGGTTGCAGCCCGATACGCTCCTTTAGTGTTGCCTGTCCCCTTACATGATCTCCCGAAAAAATATATAAAGAACCTACCGAAATTCAACGGGGAGGGAGAGTTGACCGCTGCTGAACATATTAGTCTTTTCGACCAATTCGAAGATCTCTGTGGTATCGAGAACGAGGATGTATATTCAAGACTCCTTGTCCAAACTTCCGAGGGTCAGGTCCGAACTTGGTTTCACAGCTTGCCCGCAGCTTCTATCCCTTCATATGAGGCTTTGGAAGACACTTTTCTCAGACAATGGGGTGAGCGAAAAGATCACCTCTATTATCTAACCGAATTTGGGGCTTTAAAGAAAAAGAACTTAGAATCATTCGTAGAATTCATCTAGAGATTCAATAAACTATACAACAAAATCCCAGCTGAAGTCAAACCATCTCCACCCGCAGCCAAGGTGACCTTCGCCGGAGATTTTGAGCCGGATTTTGCACTACTTTTGCGAGAGCGAAGGGGAGCCACCTTAAACCGCATGCAAGATGATGCGATAGAGATAGAATCGAACATGATGGCTTCGGGTAAGCTTAAGGCTAAAATAGAGACTGGAAACTGAGAGCCCAAGCATTTTGGAGAAATATCTGGCCCTTCAGGGTCAAATAGATCCTCAGACGATAGGGTAGATGATATGGCTAGAGTGATTAAAGAGTTGTCAAATAAAATAACCCAGATGGAACTCGAACAGTCCAAGTCTGACTCTTACCCAAAAAAGGATTTCAGAAAAATTCAAAACCCCCCCAATCAGAAAAGACCAGTAAAAAAGGAAGATCAAAAAATACAAGCTCCCTTGAAGAATGGAAATTTTATAGGAGCTAACGATTTTCAAGAATTCAAGGATTCAGATGATGACGTCGCCAACTTCGGTGATGACTATAGTCAACCATATCTGACTCGCAAAGACTACGAAAGGTCTCTAAATGTTTCGAAAACGCAAGATGAGATCGAAGAGAATGATCACACTGAGAACCACAAATCACAACCAGAAATTGAGACAATGATAGCTGTGTTTCAACCTAGATACAACCTGAGATCTAAAAATAAACTTGCCTCGACTTTTGAACCTAACAAAATCCTTCAGAGGGGTCAAGCTTACGAGCCTCCTTCGGACGAGACTCCACCACCCAACAACAAAACGAGAAAAGTGAGCACCCAGTTATCCGAGGTAGATAAAGCCGAATCTCAAACATAGCCAATCGAACCCGCAAACAAAAATACTTCTTCAACTAAGACCATGAATGATAAATCTGTCCAGACAAATAAATCAGAAAGAAAGAATTCGGAAGTCTCAACCAGACAAACAGACAATGTAAATGGAGTGTTCAGTATCGAAAATGAGTTAAGCAAAATTAAGATACCCATCCCTTTGGTGGAATTGGCGAAAAACCCTGTATATAGCAAACAAATCACCAAAATGATAGGTGTCTCCGAACTAGAAATCCACTCTGATGTTATAAACTTAGAAGATGATAGACCTAACATCACCTTTGGTCCCCATTTTGAAGGGTCCAAAGACAACATCGCTCCCTTCTATATCACCCTGAATATACATGATCGGTTGTTGCATAATTGTATGTTAGACTCCGGAGCTTCCCACAATGTTATGCCCAAGATTATACTGGAGAAGCTGAGTCTCCAGATCACAAGGCCTTATGGAAATCTATATTCTTTTGATTCAAGGAAGGTTAAATGCATGGGGATGATAAAGGATCTGGTAGTTACCTTAGCTCAGGTCCCTGTTAAAAGTATCCTAATGGATGTGGTTATCACCGATATTCCCCCTAAGTATGGTATGCTATTATCCAGGTCATGGGGGGCCAAGTTTGGAGGATCCCTTCAGTTAGACATATCCTATGCCATAATCCCTGTGTTCGGGGGTCAGTTCACTCGTTTGTATAGAGAGAAAAGATTAGCATACACGGTCAGTGATCCTCAAAACCCGCACAACTTCCCCATTTATATCACAGACCAAGATTTGGGAAAGTGCATTTTGTCTTTTGATGATGGTCTGGATGGTTGCCTGAAAGAAATCGATGCAAAGCAAGAAGACTTAAGCCCCTTGACAGAAGAGCTGTGTAATACTAGTGTATGGAAAATGTATTTCGATGGCGCTTCGTCTTCTGAAGGAGATGGTGCTGGGGTACTTTTGGTAGCACCTGAAGGTAAGTTCATTGTTCCTTTCTCCTATCGTTTGCAGTGGGACATAGATCACACTAATAACTTATGCGAGTACGAAGCATTGATCTTAGGATTAGAGGCTTCCAAGAAGTTAAATATAAAGAACTTGGAGGTATACGGTGATGCGGAATTGATAGTAAGACAAGTGAACCGACAGTACCTAACCAGGCATCCCAGACTAAGAGTGTATAGAAATTGCACTTGGGATCTCATCGAAATTTTTTTCTCATCTGTAAATATCCATTTTATCCCTCGCACTGAGAATCTGCATGCTAATGCATTGGCAAAGGCTGCTTCAACCTTTTCTCCTCCCACGACCTTCAAACTGAAATATCATATCGAAATCAGATACAAGCCTTCCATACCAGACAATATCCGACACCGGCAAGTCGTTGAAGATGATGAACAGATTAAAAAGTTCCTTACTACAGTAGGCGACTTTTCAAAAACTCATGCTGACCAAGGAAACCAAAATGATTCCATGTGGATCATGCAGGAAGGAGAGGAACCTGAAGCTTTCCGAGAAAAAATCGTGGATCATCGTATGCTGGTCCTTAAAAACAATCAGATTCCCAAAGGATTGATTCCTTTGGAAAGAATTTTCGATCAGAACGATGTACCTGTAAAGGCCACTTTGCAGCCCCAGCCAGAAGAGGTGGAGGACTGCGATATAGGGACTGAAAAAGAACCCCAAACGGAAAAACTATCGAAATTCCTCCCTCCCAAAATGGAAGTGAAGTATCAAGAATTGCTCAAGAAATACAAAGCTGTTTTCGCCTGGTCCTATGATGAATTGAAAAAATATGACACTTCCATTATTGATCACAAGATACCTTTGAAGCCCGGGGTCAAGCCGTTTAGGCAGAATCTTAGGCAAATTAACCCCATTATGTTACCCATGATAGAAAAGGAAGTCAAAAAACTCTTGGATGCAAAGATCATCGTACCTGTGAGATACTCAGATTGGGTAGCTAACCTAGTTCTAGTCAGGAAAAAGAACGGGGAAATCAGACTATGTGTGGATTTCCGAAACCTAAACAAGTCGTCTCTCAAAGATAATTACCCGCTGCCCAAGATGGACCAAATTTTAGAAAAGGTTGTTGGAGCTAATCGAATGTCAATGATATATGGCTTCTCTGGTTATAATCAGATCGCTATGAATGAACAGGACAGGGAAAAAACTGCATTCACCACGCCCTGGGGTACTTTCATGTATGAAAAAATGCCTTTTGGTTTGATGAATGCAGGGGCCACTTTCCAGCGAGATATGGACATCGCTTTCATGGGAGAAAGGGACAAGTTCATAGTCATTTACCTTGATGATCTGATGATTTTTTCTAAAACTGACGAAGAACATTTGATGCATCTAAGACAGACTTTCGAAAAGTGCCGCAGGTTCGGTCTACCCCTGAATCCAAAGAAATCTCATTTTGCTATGAGGGAAGGTAAGCTTCTAGGTCATGTCGTATCTAAGGAAGGAATCAGAATTGATCCTAAGAGGATTGAAGCAAAAGATACTATCACTATCCCGAGAAATATAAAAGGAATTCAATCATTCTTAGGTAAGATAAATTTTCTGCGAAGATTCATTCCCAATTTCGCTGAAATTGTCAAATTGATTACAGGAATGTTGAAGAAGGACAGTGGGGTAAACTGGACCGCCGAGGCCAAGGCATCTTTCGTTCACATTAAAAACGTTATAAGAGAGGTGCCTGTACTAGCAAGTTTGGATTATCTGAAGGATTTCCTCATCTGCTCTTTTTCTTCTGAACATACCATCGTTGTGGTACTCTTGCAGACAAATGAAGAGGGGTTCGAACAACCGATAGCATTTTTTAGCAAAAGCCTCAGAGATGCAAAAATGAAATACAACATAATGGAAAAACAANATGGTAAAAGCATTGAAAGTGTTCAGAACCTATGTGCTACATTCAAAGATAATCGTGTATGTACCCACTAGTTCTGTAAAGGACATATTGGTACAGCCAGACAGTGGCGGAAAAAGAGGGCGATGGCTCGCTAAAATACAAGAATTCAATATGGAAGTCAAGCTGAATAAATTGATAAAGGGGCAAGGTCTGGCCAGACTCTTGGCCGAATCAAATCTTAGAGCCCTGGATATTAATTGCCTCCAAGAAGAAGACGGAGACACGCACCTGCATGAGCCGAATGATCGGACAGATCTAAGAAAGATTGAGGAAAAGTTCATATCGTCGGGTTGGTATAAAGACATCGTGTTCTACTTATTGAACCTAAAGTGCCCAGATGGACTATCATCATCCAAATGCAGAACTTTAAAACTCCATGCTGT
>SNQJ01S0105393.1:30113-50641 GCA_010110895.2 Picea sitchensis
GATTTCCCTCGTCTTAGCATTTAAATGCATAAATAATTTTCGAAGTGGTGAAAGGAAATTCAGTAAAAGGGGCCAGATAACTTCACCAGGGTACTAAACAGGCTTGCTGGCAGTGAAGCAATGTCTGAGATATCTGTGAGGCTGTTATACATGAATATCACTCTACTCTGGTAACCAATACTCCCTCAAAACCTGATCCACATCCCAAATTCAGACGGGACTTCCCCCGATTAAAAAATATATAATCTCATTCTTTTGATGCCAGCCGAGAGCCACAAGATCTGTTGAGTCCCCTAGATTCGTTTCAACTATCTTAAAACATCCCCAAAGTTAGTAGTGGGAAAGGGAAAATTGTGAAAGGGACTACAGTTGTGTTTGGAAAGAGCTTCTGATTTTGAAAAAAAACTTCTCGAGGTAAAAAACGAAGTCTTTTTCCCCCTTTCGATCCTTTTTCCTTGAATGTTTTCTTCTTGTTTGAGCTTTTGACTCCATTTACCCAATATTGGCACGTGGTCTATTGTTCTTCCTGCCTCACAGGAAGGCGGGATCCCTAGTTGGAGCCTATGTTGGAGCCGCCCTTGTTTTATTTTTACCCTTCACAATTTTCGTTTTTGATACTTGAAATCTAGAGATGGCCATTTTGATTTTTACCCCCCTGAAACTTTGAAAAATCTGCAACCTAGTCGCGTAAGCAACGACGCTTTTTCTAACCTCAAACCAAGTCCACTTTCATAAAAATGTTCTCTCTTTTTGTTTTACTTCGGGATCTCGCAGGTCAGATACTTTAATCCTTGAGTTCACACGTCCCGAGTCACGAAACGG
Organism: Picea sitchensis; assembly: GCA_010110895.2. Lineage (NCBI taxonomy): Eukaryota > Viridiplantae > Streptophyta > Pinopsida > Pinales > Pinaceae > Picea > Picea sitchensis. Next base: position 30,936 of record SNQJ01S0105393.1, read on the forward strand.
CGAAGTCGTTTTCATTTTTCACCCAAGACATTAACTAGGGTAAAACTTTTAACTCATGATTAGACGTCGTTGGGGTTTCGCGTCTAGGTGTTCGTCAAACCCAAGTTTTTGTTTTTACAGCCCCGAGAGCCGAGAACACAAGGTACTTTTGGGATAACCTTGGTCAATGATTAAAGGCAAAAATCTTACCATGGTTAAATCTATTCTCGGCGTCTCGCCACTCGGCACTATCTTTTCGAAAGTTACGGCGTCTAAAACCCCGACTCACGAAGTCGTGACGTAATTATGGAAAGATTAATTAACCACCTAATCTAAGATTTTCTTCCCCTAAATTGAGCCTTAATTATCGCTATCTCGCGGTTTCGCGACTTGGCATACTAATCTCCCAGAAACTTTCCCTCGAAGTTTCAAGTTGCGATATGGCGAATAAATGGATTATAAAATTAGTGATGCTCCAAATCGCGATTACTATTAATTAAGCCAAGTCGGTCCTCGCGATCTCGCGAGTTGGGGACTCAAAATGTTAAAAGAAAATCTACGAAGTAGTGAACAGTGAGGAATTCATGAAAGGTGGTAAAGTTTGATAATTTAAAATAAGGCAAGATATATCCCGTGCCCCGAGGCTTGCACATTTCCCGAGGTAGCCATTTTCTCTCCGTACTTCGACTGACTGTCAAACCGCCAGAAATTTATGGCATTTATGGAGAATAAGGTTCTACCACAGAAGGGTGAAAACGCAAGCTTTAGCCATGGATCCACGGAAAGTAGCAAAGGCGAATGTCGAGGTTGCAGGGAAAGGCTCAGATAATGTCTCTGATACTTCGCCTCGGACTGTCGACTCAGTCCCTAGCTAGTCATTTGTCTCAGATATTCTGCAATCTGAGTTAGTGAATTATTCGGACTCCGACGACAACGAAAAGGACGACCTGAACACTAAATACAAGATAGTTGTTCAATCTGGAATGCACAGGGTAGCAACTATACCACAGTTTCTTCCATATTATGATATGATCTGATGGGCGTTGGATCACATAGACTTACCCACCAGAACCATCATGAACAACCAGCGGGTCACGGTCGAGACTTTTAGATCGGAGCATATCCAGACCATGTACAAGCTCCCGACGACATCTGAATACACTTATGGTGTTGAATTCCTGGATGAATTCAAAGAGAAGGAGTGCACTCAATATGACAAAACCATGCTCGGTTTGATAAAGGATTGGGTTTCGCACTCCGTGAAATTCAGAGCAAATGACCAGGACGTTTATTCAATCGCTTCGCTAGAGCCACAGTACAAGTATGTGGCAATGATGACATGCTGATTATTCGAAAGAGAGGACACATCGCATTTCTACATTGTGTGGGTGCCTGTCATGTTTCGGGTCACAGAAGGTTGTTCGTTTAATTGGGAAAAGATACTCTCGGAAAACTTGGCCAACCGGTTCACAGAGTATCGGGAGCAGAAGGCAAGTGGGAGACCGTCGTCATTTTTCATGTCTGCATATATTATGGACGCGGTATGTTCCATGACACCATTCCATTTGATGAGCTGGGCTTGGAATCCATTCTAAGAAAAATCCGTACATGAATATCACGACAAGCTGTGGGAGAATAAAGCAGACAAATTCATTTTCGAAATTTTCAAGTGGGTGATGGTGCCCGTGCATATCGCCATTTTTGGTCATCCGCCACCTCGCATCTCGGACAACATTGCCAAAAATATGAGTGGTATAGTAGACTGGTACGTGGAGGCAGAGTTCTCCTATTTCAGAGTGTTCGGGGATACTGTTCCCCCGCTTGCATTACCACTGTTCATCCCCGACAAGCTGGCTTGTCGCGAGATCTCCCAACAAATAGTGATTGGCGGGGTGAGTAAAGAACTCAAAGCATCTTCAAAGAAGGTGTGGCGGTTTTTTCCCGTTCGGATAAATTATTATTCTTTATTGGATTTTGGGCACGCCGAAGCTGAGGCTGCAGCCCTGGAAGACCTGAGTTTGGTCTCCATTGAGTATAAAAAACATGATCCCCAGAAAATTGTGAGAAACCATTTGGCTAATTGTGGGCTAAAGAGGTTCGAACATGAGTTTTCACCCCTGGATGACATTTTCCAAGGGGCGAGGTCTTTTGAGGAAGTGTTGGCTTGGATCCGATCTTTGGCACCCGAAGACACAACCTCTGTATTGAGATTTCAGGAACACAGATGAAGTTTCCTTCCCGCTGTGCTGCGAGGAGGGAGCCCGGGCATTTCTGAGGCGGAGCCAAAGGATGATGAAGGCCCCAAAGATGCAACTTCTGGTTCAGGAAAAATCCAGGATGAGGGGAAGCAAACGAGGAAGCCCGAAACAGAGGCACAAAATCCGGACCCCCCAAAGACACAGAATCCAGAAACTGAGACTAAGACCCCTGAACCTCCGAAGAAACATGACCAGGTCGTCACCCCAAGGAAGGCAGCAAAATAGGTTGGGGAACCCATCACTTCTGTCACCGCCTTGCAGTCGATGCAAGGAAATATAGAAGAAGGATGGATTTTAAACGAGGAACTGAGGCCTATCAGAGTAGAAGAACTTCCTCCAAACGATTTCTTCTTTGACAAAAGAAGAAAAGCGGTGGTGAAAAAGGAGTTCTACCAGGAGGAAGAATCGACTGCTAAAAAGTTCAAGATTATGACCGATGGAAAGAATAAAAAGAATGAGCAATTCGCCACAGAGATCACAGGAGCGCTAGGAGCGTATGCATTGGCGAATCAATTTTCGGTCAGAGTGTTAAAAAAACAGCTCAAAATAAAGAATCGCCTGATCAAGACTCTCAAAGCTAGAGTAGCTTCGGCCACAGAAAACGCTAAAGGTCAGGTGAGCAGGGAGATAGAGTTGGCCTGACTAGCTGATAAAAAGGAAATAGAAGTGCTCAAAGCCAAGCTGGAGCAAGTGCATCTAGTGATCTGAGACGGTCGGATACAATCGGGTCAACAAAGGACTATGATTGCAGAGCCACAGGCTCAGGTAGAGACCGTTGAAAGCAGGGTGATCAATGTCGAGGGGTTTAAATCCCGAGCGACCCAGATTCAGAGCAGGATCTCTTCTGCACAACAGAGTTTGCTAGCCAAAGTGGGAGTGATTCGAGAGGATTGCCTGTTGCCTTCCAGGAGGCGGTGATATAAACGAACAACAGAGTTTTGGCAGGTTCTCCCAGATTCGCTATCCCAGAACAAATGAGAGGTAACATTCTGTTGAAGGATTGGGAGCATAACATTGCCCTGGGCAAGGAACAGGCTCAAAAGGTGACCAATTTGTTAGAAGAAACCTTCAATTCTCTAGATGGTGAGATTTTGGGTATGGACAGTGGAGGTGATGCAGAAGCTTTAATGCGAATAAATGTAGAACAAATCTCCCTCGATCTAAAAGAGAAGGATGAGAGAGATTCAAACGATATCTCTCAGATAGATAGCATGGACATGGCCCCAGTTGATAGACACCTGATCCAGCCCAACACAGAACTAAGTGCCCTTGATATCATCGATGCAGAAATGGGGGACAAGCTGCAGCAGTTAGCTTGAGAATGTTACTTCGTCGAGGCCAACTGTCAAGCGGAACCTTCACAGCTTGTATCCCAACTTGTTGAAAGATGCATCGCCTGCACCGAGTCAGCACGAAGACGAGCACCTGGCAACAAGTGAAGACAAGATTAGGGGAGATGGAAGGATTTCTCTCTCCTCTGTCATAACTAAAATCTTTGCGACTATTGAGATTCTGCCTACTTTGCAGAAATTGTATAAATATACCCCAGAGAGAAATAAACAAGGCTGGACCCTTTTTGAGATTTTGTAATAGAGTTTTTGCATTGAGATTTAATACAAGCAGATCCGAGATTCTCGATTCTTTCACTTCTGTATTAGAAGTTTGCTTTCTTGTTCCTCATTTTTCATTTTCAATTCATATTCGTAATTGATGTGCTTCGTTATAATTTAGTACTACCACTACTATAATGAATAAATTTGGGTTTTCTGTAATTGTTTATTGCCTTTCCTCTGCACCAGCTATCACCTGTGTAAGACCAATTTGCAGTTTCAGAATTCTACATGCATTTTTTGTTACATCGGTTATTTTCTTAACTTTTTTCTCCTTCTGTTTACTTCGTAAGATTTTCCCTTGATAGGAACCTGACACTGTAAACGACTTAATGTTTTTCCCCCATCTCACCCCTTTGATTAAGATATAATACAGTTATGGGAATGAGCCTTAGATTTGCATACATCGTTAATACTGCAACCGTGAATTCTCTTTTATAAAACTTAACTGAGACAACACTCAATCTTTCTTAACAGTTCTCTTACCAGTATTGTTCCCCCATGACGATTCCTACACCAACTCAACCTAACATTGAACCCGGATTATTGAGCCAAACGCATATCGCCTTGAACCTCTTCAACACTATCCTTAAAACAACCACTAACCGGGCTGAGCTTGAACAATCATGGGTAGCCATTGAACGTGACATAACTTTTCAGGAGCAGTTCGAAGCCAGACAACCTCAACGAAGAAATCTCCCTTAGACTCTTTCTCCGAAGGTTGACATTTTCCCTTCTCCTTATCCTAACCACTTTCGGATGCCTTGACACTGTACTTTTGAGCCTTAGTATAGACTCAGGAGCAACACCATACAACAAATATTCTGTGTGGGGCACGCTCTACAATTTCTCTCTCTAGAATAAGCCAAAATTTAACAAGGTATGCCATTTTTTCTATAACTCCTTTTCTGAGAGGTTTCGAGTAGTGAAACCTAGAGGAATTGCATAAAAGACACTGAAGAACATTGTGTACCATTTTCAGATATTTATTCATTACAGGTACATAGTTATGATTATTAAAAATTAGTGTTGTTGACTAATCCAAAATTAGTCATGTGAGACAAAAGAAAAGTTTGATGAAAATGATAGTCTCTTTTTGTTAAAGTTAAGGAAGGTTTGCAGGTATGTGATCATATACACCAGGTCTATCACAAAGTTACAAATTAGAATTTGATGATGAAATTGATGAGGGATTTTGGTTGAGGTACATGGTTGAGACAAGTAGTTGATGAGTTGGCACATACATGAGGTGTATAGTTGATGATCTTGGTACATCTTTATGAGTCATAGTATATGTGTATTTGATGCATGATTGGTACATATTTGGTGCATGGTTGATGCACTCGTTGATGGTAGAGGTTGAGGTACATATTGGTGCATGGTTGATGCACTGATTTTTGGTATAGGTTGATTTTAGTTTGCTTGGTACAAGTTGTTTGGTGCAGGTTTAAAAAATTATATCTCATAGTGATAGTGTGATAGTGGATCCATCATTCTACTTCTACGACAGGGTAGTTGGACGAGGCAAAGACAGGTGGTTGTAGCCATCTTCTAGTTGTAGTCCGAGAACATAGGGGGTTGTAGCCTCCTTCTGGTTGTAGCCAGAGAATTGGGGAGTTGGAGCTTCCCTCAGGTTGTAGTTTGAGAAAATAGGGGGTTGGAGCCTCCTTCCAATTGCAGCTGGAAATCAAAGGAATTTGGTGCTTCCAATGAATGTAATTCTTAAATACATATAAGAAAAAATATTTTGTGGTTTTCTCCTGCTTTGGGTTTCCACGTAAAAACACTGGTGTACTGTGTATGTGTATGATTTCTCATTTGTTCATTGTTTATTTACTCTGCAACTATTGGATGATAATGCTACATTGATATAACACGTGAATTTTGTGGTTAAAAATGATTAAATTTATCTATCACTGATTCACCCCCCCTCTCAATAATCCAACACTTCTCACATACTATGGAAAATGTAAATGTTACATGATGAGGAAATGTCAATATGAGGTTCTCGAAGGACATTTTATTTTAGGGAAAAATGATTTGATTTATTTTTGAATAACTAAGGATTGTAGGATTTCATTTTGTTGCAGATATAAATGGTTGGAAAAAGGATGAAGAATGATATTACCATTTTGTCTTGTACAATGGGAAGTCATTTTATAAAGGAGTATGTGTATTGTGATGATAATTGTTTATATCGCATCAAGACAAATCAAGTGCTCTTTTAAGTTCAATATTGAAGAGGTTGTAATGTCTAGTCCTTGTAAACCATAATAAATCATGGTTAACTATAGTAAAACATATTCAACCATGGTAAACAATAGTCAACTATGGTCAACAAATTTACATCGACATAAACCTTCATTAATGTTTCAATGCAACACAATCTTTGATGAACACCGCAATACATCATACCCATATAGGAATGTATCAATTCAACATAAGTCAACCCATATCAACATGACATTATAAGGCATAACGATTGTAAAACATCACAATCCAATATTTCCCTGGAGGAATGTCATAATGCAACATAACCTATGATGAACATCACAATGAAACATAACCAACCCTTTAGGAAAATGAGAGGAAACTTGCATTTACTTGCTTTGAAACTCGACATTTTAATACCCAAGCTGGGATCGCCTTAAGGAGAGAAAGATCACAAATTAAAAACACATCTTTCTTTAGAAATAAGTAATAATAATAATCCTCTTTATGTTGAAGGTCACCTTTGTAGCTAATCATTTGCTTTAGTTATTTGGATTATTATTCATTTTAATGAGATGTAGGATTGGCTTCCAATCTTTATTGATCCATAAACCCTTGTCTCTATTCATATTATTCTCATTTAGCTAGATTTATAGGGATTCCCATATCTTTATTTTTCCACAATGTTCTAGTTTAGAAATTATATTAGTATCCTTGATATGTATGTGATGTTCAATGTCTTGCGAATGTTCAACTAAAGTAGATCTAATTGTTCTATTATGGATAATGTCAACACATCACTCTTTCAACCTTGTTACAGGAGCATGGGATAAAATATACACCTTTTTGCAGTCTCGGGTTTATGACATCTTTTGCATGATCTAACATTTTCCTTAGGGTGTGAGGAGGAGAAAAGCAGACTTTAGTATTACCTTTATTCATAATGTTTTCCATTTTCTCAATGATTCCTTTAGCTTATGGGAGGTTTATGTTTTTACCTTCATCATTATCATTTTTCCTGATACGTGATCCTCTCTCAACTTTTAAGATAACCATATTAAACTATTTTTCCTATTATCCATTCATTTTAAACACATTCTATTGGTGTTTTAGTTCTTTCTCTACGTGCTCATCATCATATTAATGATCGCCCAGGTGACTAGTGTGTTAGTGACCCCATGTTTTTGAGCTAGGTGGTGGTGAGAATTAGCATGCATATAATGGTTTGTGTGAGTTCTTTTCCAAATACACTCGATATTATAACAAGCCATTGTTCTTCTTTGATATGAGGACGTCTAGAAAGGGTATGTTGTTGTTTGCTTCTAATTCCATAGTAAATTTTATGCTTTATGTTTGGTTATTTATAGGCTCAAAAAAATCCAATTAGGCTCTCTTTTCCATGTGTCCAAATGTCATGTGTATCTTCAATGTATCTTTTCCATAGTTTTGGTTTCAGAGGATAGGAATCAATTGCCTGTTTTTTAGAATTTTCCATGTATAAATTAGCTACTACTAGGGATAACAGGATTCCCATTGCCACCCCTTCAATTTTTTCTTATAAACACCCCTGAAAACTAAAATATGTCAATTTAAATCATATTTTGGCCAATTATGTTTTTTCCTCATCTGTCGTTAATTTCATTAATGACCTTGATTGCATCTTCCACCAAATTTTTTGTGAAAAATGAGACAACATCAAAACTCAAGAATAAGTCCTCCTCTTCTAATTTTCCATCTTGTAAGTGGGAGAGCTAATGGTGTTTACTATTAGCCTCAATGGTACATTATCCTTATGTATATATGTTGATACATAAATCTTTGGGACTATGGTGTTCCTTAGTAACAATTTTACTTTTGTTTCTTCCCCAAGTGAATATTTATTTAATTCTAAGGATGCCTCCTTTTCAATTTTCTTACTTGGGTCACCACGTAGTTTATTATAACTATTTGTAGATAGGTGTTCCATCATTTTGCATTCATACTCATGTTTTTCCATCACTATCGTGGCATTTCCCTTATCAACTCTTAGAGCCAAAATGTTATTATTTTCCCTTAGTTTCTTTAATGCAGTCTCCTCATCCCTAGTTAAGTTTCTTTGTGGCAGTTTTTCTCTTATTATAACCACAACACATTCTTGTCTTAGGTCCTTTGATTTATCCATTGGGAGACCATAGAATGATTTTTTTATATCACATATTAGCCTCTTTATCAAAATATTCTCTAAGGAAACCATAAAATTGAGATTGTAACTTAAAACCCTACATGTGGTCTCATCTATTTCCACGTTTGATAGATTAATGACATTGGTTTTTTGTGTGTAACTATCCTCATATCTTAGTGCACATGTGTTTTGTCTTCAACATAGTTTATCAAACTTTGCATCTTGCTTCTTCTTTGTATCTTCCAATGCTTTCATCGGTCTCTTTGTTGATGCTGCCTCAATTTCCTCCCATATATCATATCTCAAATCATTGGTTAAGTGCATGCATAACTTGTATAGTTTTTATAACAAGGTATTAATAGCTTTCCTTGTAAACCTAATTTTGAATCTGATCAAATCAAAACTTGTGTTTTTGAAGATTTTGTTGTTTCTGCCACGGTGGAGGTGATGTTGAATGAACAAAAAACAAACAATAACCTTTGCATCTATGCATTTATTGAGAAAAGATAATTTTATTATTTTTTGATCCATTTAAATCCTTGATCTTTCGAACAAATGGACCTTAGCCAATGCCTCCCTTCCATGGATGGAAACAATTTGGTTGTTCATTTTATGTAGTTAAGAATTAGGAAAATGAGAGGAAACCTATGTTTACTTGCTTTGAAACTCAATGTTTCAATCCCCAAGTTGGGATCATCTTTAAGAGAGAAATCTCACAAATTAAAAACATATATTTCTTTATAAATAAATAATACTAATAATTATCCTCTTTACATTGAAGTTCACCTTTGTAGATGACCCATTACTTTAGTTATCTGGATTATTATTCATTTTGATGAGATACAAGACCATTTTCCAAGCTTCACTAATCTTTAAACCCTCATCTATGTTCATATTATTCCCATTTAGTTCGATTTCTAGGGCATCCCATATCTTTTGTTTTCCATAATGTTATAGTTTAGTGATTATCTTAGTATCCTCGATACATATGTGATATCCAATCTCTTGCGAGTGTTTGGCTAAAGCATATCTATTTGTTCTATTGTGTATAATGTCAACACAGTTCTCTTTCAACCTTACTTGAAATGATCTTCATGTTTTGTTGATATATTTCTTACCACAAGAGCATGGGACATAATATACACCTTTTTGCAGCCTCTTGTTTATAACATCTTTTGTATGATATAACATTTCCTTAAGGTTCCAAGAGGAGAAAAGGATACTTTCATATTACCTTTCTTCAAAACCATTGTTATTTTCTCAGTGGTTCCTTTAATGTATGGGAGCTTTATGTTTTTACCTTCCTCATTATCATTGTTCTTGATACACAGTCCTCTGCTGGCTTTTACATCCATTTTAAAAAAGAAATCCTGACATCCATTCATTCTGAACACATTTTCCAAGTGTTTTAGTTCTTGTTCAATGTGCTCATTATTAGATATTCTAACTGCTTGGTTGACTAGTGTGTTAATGACCCCACGTTTTTTAGTCGGGAGGTGATGAGAATTAACATGCAAATAACCAACCCTTCTTCAGCATAGTAATATCATCGATGGGATCCCAAAGAAGGGTTGACTATCCTTCCTTGTTATTATCATTTATCAATTTATCAATTCTAATTTTTTAATTATCTCTTCTATTCCTTTTACCTCCCCTTTTCTTTCTAACAATTTTGTGAGTAAATTTCTCTTTCACTCTTTTTAACAGTTTTATTTTCCATCTCTTTTCCCCTCCTTTCATTCACTTTTCTCTCTGATAAATATTTAATAATTTTCTCATAACATAGTTACCAACTTAACAAGAACTCTACAGAATTATCGTTTTTGGGGGGGTCAAGTTTTTTACCCCGTTTTTAAAAATGGTGCTACCGGTAGCATCCCACTCCCTTTTTAGATGGTTTTTTGATATTTGAAATTTTCTAATACATAAGGTTTCCACTTTTGTATTTTTTCATCTATTTTCAAACTTATATATATATTAAGATTTTTCATGTAATTATCTGTCCTTAATTAAATTATGGTTCCATACTTTTTAAATATAGTGGAAATATCATTTTTAACACGTTGTTTTACCATTACTTCAATACATAGAAAATAATTGTAGTTAAATAAAACTATTTTTAAATATTTACCAAAAATATATAATTCATTTTTTTTGGATCAATTAAAAACCAAAAAAATAAGAGAACAAAACGAATCGAAATTAAAAAATAAATAAAAAATAAAAATAAAAAAAAATCATTTTAAAAACAAATTTATATTAAAAAAAATCATTGAAGAAAAACCTAAAACATTAAAGAGGGAAAAAAAAACCATAAAATTAAAAATATATATATCTAAAGTAATAGAAAATAGAAAATGAGAAAAAATAAAATAAAAATAAAAAAGGTAAAAAAAATTAGAGCCCAAAAAAACATTGAAAACGCCAAAAAAACCCTAAAAAATTAAAAATATATATAAAAAAACCTCAAATGAAAAAACCCAAAATTAAATTTTTAATACAAAATTTAAAAAAAAATTAACAAAAATAACCTAGAACCCATTAAAATTTCAACAAACAAAAAAAAATTATATAAAAAATCTTAAAAAATTACATTCATTAATATATTAAAAAAATTCAAATTTATATAAAAAACAAATGTTTTATGTATATATAAAACTTACAACATAAATGTTTTATGTATATATAAAACATATGACATAAATGACCATGAGCTTGATTTTGATCATAAACCTTTAACCCTAACTCTAAAATTCTCCATGCATAGGAGCACCATTGAAGAGAATTCTGATAATCAAAGGAATTTGCGCTTTGACAAAAGTAAAGTTGACATTTTCTTAAAGGATTTAAATAGTAAATTAAACATCTCACAACTTATAAGGACAACATTGAAGGAACTCTATCATAATTTTACAACTACCCTTTCCACTTCTGTTAACAAGTTCTCTTTAGAGTTGTCCCATAAAAGAATAATAGAACAACCATGTAGTATGATAAAGAATGTAAAATTGCTAGGAACATTATTATGGATGTTTCTAATGAGTTTTTAAAACTCGATAAGATCAATGCATACAAAGCCTAATTAAAGGAAAAATGTACTAACTATCAATAAAGGCAAGAGAAACTTTCACAACTATACAAGTTTGCATCCTAAGAAGTTCTAGAGCCAAAATTCAAATGAAATACTAAAGAAAATAATGAGTTTATGGACAAGAATTCCTACCTTAAAAGTATTATGAGTTCCCTAATGCCATAAACACCATTCATATTGTCCCTACAGGGAAAGAAGTTTTATTTAGATGGCCGAGTTCATGGTTAAAGAGTATGGCTCACAAATGGGAAAGCTAAGGACATTGAAGGCTACCAATTTGAAATTTTTAAAATCCCGGATGGCCAATCCTTATCCCTCACATACACAAGGTCTTATGCTTGATCAAGCGGGGTTTCCCAAACCTTGGGTATAAAGTATCATTGTTCCTATTTAAAATGGGGATAAAAACATTCCCTCTAATTATGGGACCATTATGATTAGCTTGATTTTGACAAGCTTTATGGAATTATAAAACAAGATTAGCATTTGGCTAGAAATTCAAGGTAAAAGAGATAAAGGCAAGGACAGGTTTAGGATATATCATTACTGGCCCCGTAGTTAATATTTTTCCTTTAGGATCATTGCAGAGGGTTTCCACAATACTAAAACTAATCTTTTTGTTTGTTGACTTTAGAAAAGCTTTGACATAGTTCCTAGGAAAAAAACTTGGAATAGGTTGGAAGAGATAAAGATGTCTCTTGAGTTGAGGACTCTTGCAATAAGGATGTATGAAGCGTTATTGCTAAGTTTAAAACTCTTGAGAAATTTGGTCAAAGAGATTAAGCTGCAATGCTCGAGTCAAACAAGGTTGTCCCTTGTCCCTACCCTTTGGCATATACATTGATAAGTTAGAAGAATGCTTGGAAAAAGCGGGGTGTGTCAGAGCTTCTCTGTGGTATGATAGTAAATGTCTTCTTCTTTATGCGATGATATTGTTATATGGCAAGGATTCCCCATGATCTTGAAAACCAGCCACCAAGAATCCCAAGAATTTTTGCTCCAATAGGTATAGTATTATCACGATAAGACTAAGGTCATGATTTTTTAAATCCAATAAGATCCCTTTTGATATCTTTGTATATGACAATAACAAATTGGAAGTGACTTCATACAAATATCTTGGAATTGATATTCACCGAGGAAGCTCAATTGGAATTATAGCATTGAGAAAAGGATTATTGGGGGATGGAAAGCTTGAAATTGTAAGGCGAAACAGAAATTGTAAGCCAACTAATCTTTGGAGTTGGGATAGAAGAAACTCCTCTTGAGACTCTTGTTACCTATTATTCTTAATGGATGTGAAGTATGGGGTTGTAGTATCTCTAGAGTGAGAATCACGGAGAAAGATAGAGCAAATATAAAAAGGTACATAACCTATAATCCTCAAAACCAAAGGAAATAAGCCTATCCTATCACCATGTAGAAACAAGCCTCTCCCCATTGAGAGCATGGCTATGAATATGTACCTAATGTATAGAACAGGTTAACAACATGGAAGACAAGAGGCTACCTAAAATTGCTTCAAAATCAAGTCATATACATGTCTGACTCAAGCAAGGATGGCAAAGGCCTTTGATCTTGGCTAAGCTATTGGGGAATCATGGAAGAAACCATTTTGCGGAGAAAAGATATTTATTAAAAAATTTCAAATAAAAATTTAAGGAAAAAAATGTGGTGTGATAAGAGTTAGAGGAAAAAAGAAAATTGAGTTATTATAAAGATGTATTGATCAACCCTAATCTAGAATCAAAATTATCTATCTGTTTTGACGTGTGTAAAGAAAAAATAAGCATTACTAAGATAGAACAAATTCTCACGAGCTCCATATGAGTGAAACTTGTGGATTGGTCAGTTCCTAGAGCGCCATGGGATGAAGAGTGTGTCACCTTTGTGACACTAAGAGTTGAAGATCAAAAGAACTTTCTCTTAGATTGTCGGCCTATACCCAAATTAGATCTCATTTTCAAAATATTGATCACACACCAACCTTCCTAACCTCTTAACAACAAAAGTATGAGTGATCTTGGAAAGCTTCTCTTAATTTATTTTCGGGCATATAAAACAAAATTACAAAAATCACAAGTAATCCTTAAATGTTAAGGTCACGATAGATCAATTGGGTCTTAGTGGACATTAATCATCACATCATCATAAAACATAAAACATAAAACATAAAACATATATATTATATATATAAAACATATAATATATATATATATAGAAAACATATATATAAAACATATATTATATGTTTTATATATTAAAATATATATAATATATATATATATATATATATATATATATATATATGAGACTTGGAGTTAGGTCTAGGGATGTTCGACATCCTAGCCCCTCTGTGGTCTTAGCCCTGGAATTGCGTGGGCTCCCCACTTAAATTTCATGGGGCTGATTGTAAAGAGACTAGCATTGATGCTTCGACATGCATTTTACGAATCGTGAGTCCCATTAGCACATATATAAAACATATATATTATATGTTTTATATATGTGTCAATTTTATATACATGTTTTTAATATATAAAACATAATTATATATGTTTTATATATTAAAACTATATAAATACATGTTTTAATATATAAAACATATAATTATATATGTTTTATATATTAAAACATATATTATATATGTTTTAATATATAAAACATAAATGTTATATATAAATATGGTTTTTTGAAAAAAAATGATTTTTTTAAGGTTTTTTAGTTTAGTTTCCTCAAATATGTTTTATTTTAGATGTTTTTTCTTAAAATATTTTATTGAATTTTGTTTTTCTAGATTTTTTAGTTTTTTTTTCTCATTTTGTTTTTATTTATTTATTTATTTTAAGTTTGAAGGCCTTTATTTGTTCATTTAAAAAAAAATACTTATTTTTGTTTTAAATTATTGCTTTTCGGCCAAAATTTTTTATTTTTTTTTTCATTTTTTTTAGTATTTCTTTGGTTTTCACTATTTTATTAAGTTTTGTTGTTGTTTTTTTAAATTTGGATTTTGAATATATTTTTTAAATGTGTTTTTGTCTTAGGGTGGGGCTGGGGTAATATTAGATAAAACATAATACAAGAGGGTGGTGGTGGGGGATAATATTAGAGAAAATGTAATATGGTTTCTCTAATACTACTCCCAACCTCACCCTCATATATGATAATATATTTTCTCTAATATTACCCCTCACCCCCACCCTCATGTATGAGGGTGGAGGTGGGGGGTAATAATAGAGAAAATGTATATGAGGGTGGGGGTGGAGGGTAATATTATAGAAAACATAATGCATTTTCTCTAATATTATCCCCCACCCCTATTATGTTTTCTCTAATATTTCCCTCCACCCGCACCCTCATGTATGAGGGTGGGGATGAGGGGTAATATTAGAGAAAACATAATATATTTTCTCTAATATTACCATGAGGGTGAGGGTGAAGGTGGGAGGCAATATTAGATAAAACAAAGAAAACACAATATGTTTTATCTAATATTATCCATTTATGAGGGTGGGGATGAGGGGTAATATTAGATAAACCATAATATGTTTTCTCTAATATTGGCCCCCATCCCCACCCTCATATAATATGTTTAATATGTTTTCTCTAATATTACCCCCCACATTTTCTCTAATATTACTCCTCACCCCTATAACATCCCCAACCTTACAAGTCGAGCCATGCTACTCCATAACACACTCTTACTAAGCTCTGAAACCAAATTGTAGCATCACCAGCATTAGGCCAGTGGACTATGCCATGTAACAATTCTTTATTTCTACTATATATATGTATACAAATTTAATACAGATAGATACATTCTTCTAATGCATAGATTCATGCAGAAATAACAATAAGCCTATACATACAACATACACATACAATACTCATAATTATAAAGACATGTACAAATACACAACATGCAATTGAACACATAATTGATACTTATATTTTTATATAAGAGCACCAACTACATGCAGACCTTCCACGAACCTCCCAGCCTTAGACCACGCTACTCAAAGCTCTCAGCAGTGGGTCACCCCCGAGCTGTGACTAAACTCCACATGGGTAAAGGGATTCCTAGCTAGGTTGAGACAATACAAACAACAAGAAGGATTTTTTCCCAGTAGCCAACTCAAACTACCAGCCTACAACCTCTCATTCCCCACATTCTCGTCTCACCACAGGAAGTGTCTCCCTTCTATGCTCAATAGTTCTTCACTACCCCATTCCCTTCCATGGATTCAACAACAAGCCAGAAAGAAAGTCTCAAATTACTGTAACTGTAGTCGGGATCTTTCAAGAATTCAATTCCAAAACAATTCTCTCACCCGGAGAGAGTTTCTCATAGGCCTGACAACCTGCCTCTTCAATCCCATGGGCCTGACAACCCACTTCTTCAATCCAATGCTCTATTCAACTAGGTATTGGCTCAGGTGAAGGCAACAACATAAAACATATTATGGAACAGGTGGTGGCAGCAACCATGCTCAGGTAAGGAACTGGGCGTTGTAAATAATAGGAAGGGTATGAGTGATGGTCAATAACAATAGCCTTCAAGTTTGGTATAGGCGCAACTCATAACAGAAAGGCACAACACTGACTTGGGTACGTACAGGTGCATTGCGCCTCCTATGAGGAATACAATTTACTGTTGATAATAGGAAAGTACAGGTTAGCTCTTGAGTGTGCATAGGCTCCAAGGGTATGTAAATGATGTCGAGGTTCAACGATGGAGAGAACGGCTCAATGTGTGAATGGATGAGTGAGTGAATGGCTCTGTTAGTTGGAAACAAACTAATTTCTCCCACACTTATTTTCATGTGCCCTTGATGACAGATGACTCTCAAGAAGCTCATTTCTCTCCACTTGTGATTCATCCTCTTTCCCATAAGAACTTAGGATAAAATAATTATCCTCACCATATCCTTTAGAAATAATATTATAATATTACTTTTGAGATAAGCCCTCTATCTTAGCCCCTTTTCCTAGGCTCTTATCCCTCCCTTTCCCTTCCTAGTGGAGTTTAGTACCCCATATTCTTTTACCTTGGTCGGTCTACACACAACGATGTATTATATTAATGATATGAGTGTTTACATAAACAAAAATAGGCTCATTGTCCTTTTAGCATATAGGCTCTCTGACCTAATCATCACATAAGCCTCATGACTTATAATAACATGTCTCACTAGCCTATAAACCATATTCACATTTACAAATGGGTCTCGTTCTTGGGGTGTTACATCCCCCTCCCCTTCTTTTATGCACTGTCCTCAGTGAATTGTATATAGACATATACAACCAAAACTTCAAAAAACCTCAAACATATGTGGGTATTCTTCCCACATAGCAACCTCGAACTCCCAAGTTGCATCCTTAGGACCATACCAGGTCCATTGTACCTTTACTATCTCTATGTGTCGATTCCGGAGTTTCTTGATATTCTAGTCTGGAATGCACGCCTGATGCACCTGAAAAACGCCTTCTTTCTCCACCTGAATCACATTCCAATCAATAACATGATTAACATCAGGTATATACCTTTTGAGAAATGATACATGGAATACTTTATGAATAAAAATGGATGTAGGAAATGCAATCATATATGCCACAGGGCAAATTCTCTCTAGGATTTCAAACGGCCCACAATAATGAGATGCCAACTTTGAACAATTTGACAACTTCAGAGAACTTATGTTAGCCTTCACTTTCAAGAATACATGATTACCCACTTTAAAATCCCCGTGAGTTCTTCCTTTGTTAGCATAGATTTTTTTCCTATATTGAACATCCTTTAAATTATGTTTAATTTTTAACATATGCTCTTCCATTTCCCTGAGCATTTTTGGCCCAACCATTTCTTTGTCTGTTGGGTTGTCCCAACTTACTAGTGTGTTTCACCTTCTACCACAAAGTGCTTCAAATGGGCTCATCTTTAGAGATGCTTGGTACCCATTGTTGTAAGAAAACTCTACCAGGTGTAGGTAGTCTTTCCATTTTGTTGGTTTATCCATCACATACATCCTCAACATATCTTCAATCACTTCATTCACCCTCTTTGTTTTTCCATCAGATTCTGGATGATAGGTTGTGCTGAAATTCAGATTTGTTCCAAAACCTTTAAATAATCCTTTCCAAAATTTTGATATAAATTTTGGATCTCTATCAAACACAATTGCTTTGGGAATACCATGCAATCGACCAATTTCCTTCATAAATATCAGTAACATTAGTTTCCTTGTAAGCTTTTCCACCACTACCATGATAGAATCATGTTGCTTGTTTGTTCTGGGTAGTTTGGTGATGAAATCCATTGTTACAACTTCCCATTTCCACTCAGAAATGGGTAATGGTTGTAGCAACTCAGTTGGGTGTCTATGATCATCCTTGGCCTTTTGATACTCCAAACATTTGGAAATAAAATCAACAACTTCATTCTTCATGCCTAGCCAATAATATTGGTTCTTGACAACTGCAATAGTTTTCTGATACCCTAGGTGCCCAACATAAGGTACACTATTCATTTCTTTCAATATCAGATTCTTCAATTCCTCAGAATTTGGCACATAAATTATGCCTTTGTACATGAGAATTTTCTCCTCTCCCAGCTTGTAATCTTCAACTTTTTGCTGCAAAATACCTTGTTGTAATTTTGTTACCATTTATATGTAATGCAAATATGATTTTACAGTCTTCAAGATTATGTCCTTCAAATATGATTGGTGCATGCTAATGGTTGTAGCATGCAACTCATGAACTCTCCTGCTAAGTGCATCCACTATCTTGTTCTCTTTCCTTGTGATATGATTTATATCAAAGTCATATTCACTGAGAAATTATAACCATCTTCTTTGTCTAGAATTTAGACTTGGTTTTCCAAATAAATATTTCAGACCATTATGGTCTGTCCTCAACTCGAACCCTTTCCCCATGAGGTAGTGCCTCCACATCTTCAGGGAATGTACTATGGCTTCCAAATCTAAATCATGAGTACCATAGAGCCTTTCATGCTCCTTCAACTTCCATGATTCATAACATATAACATATCCATTGTGACTAAGGACTCCACGAAGTCCTTCTTTACATGTGTATGTACATACAATGAAGTATTCATTTGGATGTGCCATCCTTAGTATTGGAGGATTGGTTAATAGATGATTCAAGTTATGGAAACTCTTTTCACATTCCATTCTCCACTGAAACTTCACTCCCTTCTTTTGAAAATAAGCCATCGGGTGTGAAATCTTTGAGAATCCTTTAATAAATCTTTTGTAGTAGCTTGCAAGGCCCATGAATGATCTAATGTTTGTCACATTCTTTGGTACTGACCATCCTCTAATGGCCTCAATCTTTTTGGGATCCACTACTATCCCTTCTTCTGAGATGATATGCCCCAGATAATGGATTTTGTTCTCATAAAATGAGCATTTTCTTAATTTGGGATGCAACTGATGCTCCCTTAATACCTATAGTACCAACCTCCAGTTTTGTTCATGCTCTTCCTTCGACTTGGAATATGTAAGAATTTCATCCAAGAGGACAATGACAAACCTATCCAGGTATTCTATGAAAATGCCACTCGTTAAACACATAAAAATTGTTGGTGCATTTGATAACCCAAATGGCACCACAGTGAATTCATTGTAGAAATTTTAATAGAAATTATGTATTGTCAAGATTCTCTTGATCTAACAATTATATGTCATTGTTAAATACATAATTGCTTCTATAAATATTATTGTGGAATTTAAAACATGATTCCCAATTGCAATATCAAGAAGAAAGATCAATCACACATAACACAGATGTTTTACCAGGAAAGCATAAAGCTAAAAACCCCACTTTCATATATTATGTATATATCATGGATCATGAAACAATATCATACAAAACTAATCCAAGATCTCTCAGTACAATATACAATTGTCTCACACTGTCGTACAAAAATTGACAAATTCATGTGTCAATTTACTGCCTCTAGACAACCTACCTCCTCTGCACAATCCCTACGAATGGAAATCCCTACAATGAATGAATTCCTCTTTCCTAGGCTACGCAATCCTCATGGGCACATCCAATGTGTGTGTGGTTTCATGAGTGCACCCACTAAAGTCACAACCGATAGTCAAAATGTCCCTTTCACGTGTTATCTCAACTGGCTCTCCACTGGATCTGACTTGCATGTAGTTAACAGTGGTAAATATTCAGTTTCATGTGAGACCACTGATTGTGAATTAATTAATTATTAATTCACTGATCTCTCACTAGTGTAAGTTCAGTTACAACTAGTACAACTGAGCTTAACTCACTTGACTGAGTTAAACTACTTTACAACTCACATAACTACACATCCAACTCTGTTACAACTTCAAATCACTCAGTTACAACTAGTT
>SNQJ01S0105394.1:0-22878 GCA_010110895.2 Picea sitchensis
AGGTCAAAGGTCAAAGGAACATATGAATTCATGCAAATTGTGAACTAGTGGAGAGTGTTATGATAACAAATTCAAATCAACATATTTGTGCAGGTGAAGGTTTGAAGAAAAGAGATGATTTGGTATTGTTGAAAGCTTGAGGATATTAGTGTCTCTAGTAGGTTGGTGCCTACATCCTGCTAAGTTGGTGCTAAGCTTGGATATTGGTGCCTCCTACAGGTTGGTGCCTATAAATATTGCAGTTGTAGGTTGGTTTCCTACATGAATTTCTGTGTTTGTACTCAGCTAAGGTGATTGGTGTCTCTAACAGGTTGGTTCCTACAAATATTGTATCTTTAGGTTGGTTCCTACATGATTTGTTGAGTTAGTACTCAAGTGGAGAGAAATGAGTTTCCTGCAGGTTGGTGCCTGCAAATATTGTAACAGTAGGTTGGTGCCTACATGATATTATAAACCTACGTTTTGTGGTTTTCTCCCATTTGGATTTCCACATTAAATCTTTGCTTACTGTGGATTGTATGGTTGTATATATTTATCATTAATTGCTTGTGGATGGTAAAGTAATAAATTGATAAATATTGTAAGAAAATAAAAACAATCATATCCTGCCCCCAGGGCGCAGCTCAATTGGCAAGTGCCGTGAAAATGAAGTTCCATGAGGTTTCGAGTTCAACTCCCCCCGACTTACAATGTGTGTCGCGTATGGGGCCTCGTGGGCACACACAGGAGGTTATAGTGGTAGCGGTTGGATAACGGTCCAGTGCTTGAGCCGTGCCCAACTAGTAGTTGATTCCTCAGGACATTAAAAAAAAAAAAACAATCATATCATGATTCACCCTATCTCGATGCAGTAAGTTTGCCAAAATAAAGTTGGCTCCACAAATGTCACTTATTATCCTTCTTGCATTTTTAAGGACATAATATCACAAAAATACCATTTTTTTAAAGAAATGAGTATCAAATGTATTATTATTAAAATAAAATTGTGGCCACATTATACACTGAGTTAATACATATAAAAAAATGTGTATGATGAAGTAGAGTTCAAAATCCAAAAACAAATATATGAGAGACTCCTACAAACTTATTTTTTTCTCTTACATTTTTTCAACATAACTAAAAAAGCTTTGATAGATTTCTAAAATACTAGCCAAACAACAAAATCACGGTTTTGCAAAACAAATACTGAGCTTTTAGAAGATATTTCCACTAAGGGATTCTTGCTTGAAATCTGCATTAGATTCTAGAACTACATTTTCATATTCCATCTCCCCTTGGTTTTCTATAACGGTATTCTCCTCATTAACCATTTCTTTGAAAAACCTAATAGAGACCTTTGAAAAAGAGGTCAAGGAATGAGAGCTCCTTTCTAGGCTTAGGATCAATTTATATTGCATGTTGTAGTCTATAGTAATATTCTTAATTTATTTTCTTTGAATCACCATCCTTGCTTCTAACTCTACATTATTGGCTAACTCAGCCTCGAGCTAGGACAAAATCTACTACTATAATGGGAGAGTGCAACATGTAGGTGCTTGATTTAATGTGTATTCATCCACAAGACCTAATGAAGATTTGAAATTTCACATGGAGTCAAATGACTATAGTGTCTATGATCCTCCATGTCAAATGGAATCAAGCTAAAAAAACTAGAACTGAGAGATATTCCAATCAAATGCAAAGGCTAGCCACTATATCAAAGGAAATATATATCACTACCCACATCGAGAGATAAACCAAACCCAAACCATCAAGTCTCCTCTAAGCTAGAGGGTGGAACGGAAAAAGGCCTTACCAAGATAGCTAAAGAATAACTCCAACAAAAACCACAAAGAGCCATAAAATAAATCCCATCTTTGTTGTATGAAAGCATGTTGTTAGGCTTAAAGTAAATCCCATTGTCCTGCCTGGAGATATGAGGGAAGAATACAGGGGGAGGAACTATAGTTATGGCCCATATTGTTTGGGATAATTTTTTATTCCACTTGTCCTTCAATTTCATTTACACACCAATTCTAATGTTTGGGATAAAATGATTCGTGGGAGATAAGAAAAAGAAAGCCCCCCTCCATTTTGAATCAATAATTCATGATTCAAAAACACTCCTTTGTTTTCCTTAGATTCCACTAGATTGTTAAAGGACAAAAGAACTTGGAATAATTTGATGAAACCAAAATCCCTTGATATCCCTTGAAATATTAGTAATATACTAGATAGGATTGAGTTATTGGAGGTGGAACAGTCTAGCACTTGCCGAATGATTATTGAAGAATTTCCAATAACTAAACTATTTTTTATCTTTTTTAATTTAGGGATGTTCAATCCCAGCATATAAGGCCAGAGATTTTATTTGATTGTTGGTGGATTCTCTCCTAACCCCCCAAGCATATTTTACCCCAATTCCATAATTTCCCTGAGGGGTTTGAACCAAGCCCCACACCTGCCACCCCCGGATTTCCTTTTGAGGGACCATTGAAGAAGGGGATAAACTACTTCTATTGAGCTTTCCAACTCTAGAATTCATCTGCCTCCACTATGATCTTCCATGAGAGAGCAATTATAGGTATGTTAAAGGTGAGTTTGGACTTAAGGACTCCTTGAAGATAATATATCTCTTAATCATAATCTCTCTTATACTTCAAGGACCACAAAAAAATTTCCTTTTACCCCTAATTGGAAATGAATACCTTAGTAAGGAGGACATGGACTTAGGATACAACTTACCTAGGAGAGAGGCAATCTTGATTGAAGATACTTTTATTTCTTGCCAACCATATCTTTCAGCACAAAAGCTTAAGAAAGGGCATCCACACACTTGTGAGAAGGGATTTTTTTTTTTTTTAAAGAATTCGAGGATACATATAGGGCCAAGATACAGACATATATTTCCCTGCTGAGGAGGAGCTATAGAATGACTAAAAAGGAAAATTGCCAAGACTGTAATGAGAAGCTACACTCTAAGAGTAAATGATTGGATGTTTCGTTAACTAAGAAGAAAAAATGACATATTGATGGATCTTGAATTCCTTTGTTCTTTAATTTTCTACAGTGATCAGTTTATTATGAACCACAAAATACCAAAATGATCTATTAAATATTGATAAAAAGATAAAAAAATGAATGAGGTAAAATAATTCCCCAAAAATCATCTTCCTACTCTAGATTGAAATTCCAAATATAAATACTCAGTTATGATCCTAGCAGACATGAAGTAAAAACACATGCTACCATGCCAAAATAAATAATAATAACCATCTTCATGAATTCACCTCATGAATTCACCTCATAGCCATATCATCATTCAAAGGGAATATTGATCAAGTGAAGTTGTTGGTGTAGAGTTGGCAATGTTATTAATCTTGATGGATTATATTTATAATGAATTGATTCCTCTTAACACTTCTAGCCATATCACCATTCAAAGGGAATATTGATCAAGTGAAGTTGTTGGTGTAGAGTTGGCAATGTTATTAATCTTGATGGATTATATTTATAATGAATTGATTCCTCTTAACACTTCTTCCAGAGTGGTCATCATCTCTTTTTTTTAAGATTTTATATATATATATATATATATATATATATAAAAGTTAATGTTTTCCACACGTTTTACAATGTTATGTTTCATACATTTTTTACAATGTTATGTTTCATAGTTACTTTTCACAAATTTTATATGATCAATTTATAGGTTTTTATTTTTTCTAAAAAAATCACATTAAAGTGATTATGTGTACCACTTTAATAACGCATAATTTTCTTCTATAATTCTTGTATTGTTAGTTTTGAAGAAGACATTGGATATGGATCTAATAATCTAGCTAAGTTGATTGTTATAAAGTTAACTTTAATTCAATCAAATTAAATATGAATTGACAAGCATACCAACAGACTTATTGAGACAAAAGTGGATTTTCAAGGATTGGCCACTGAAAATATCAAGTAAGATCTATATGAAAATATACAAGATACCAGATATATAAAATGTCTCTGAAATGACTGATACTAGAAATGGCCAGGAATACTTGATGGAAAAATATCCGATATCTTCTGATACACATAAATAGAGTATGAAATAGCAGCGAAATAACACTTTGAATCAGGATAGCAATGTTCCAGGGGCACCTCTTGAGGCAACCCTCAGTAGTGATCTGTTACAATAATATCCAAACTGGGGTTCTCAGCACCTCGAATCCTATTTATACTAAAGAAGCATCTAAGGAAGATCCTTCTAGAAATGACGGAAGCTTCTATTAGGTCTTCTTACATCCATACTATTTTATTGAAGGATGCTATTAATATTGTTATTTATTACATCGAATACATTGATCTACCTATGTGCGGGTTGGGACCTTATCGCCCCTTAAAAGCGACCCTTTCTCAAGGCTTGGATGTGAGCTAACTACTGTGGGAATGGTGAAATTTGGTTTCCCAAGTGGCATCTATTTGGAATTTATATCACCAACTGTCTGAGGCACTTCCTTGATGGTTCGTTCTCGTAGCGCTCTGTCCAAAAGCTGCTTTTGGTTTAGCAGCAAATGGATCCTTCTTCAACTAACTCGGGAAGGTTGGTTTTATTTTGGAACTTAGTTCCAATCGCTTTCTTTAAGAATGAGACTTGAAAAACATGATGTATCTTCGATTGACTGGGCAGAGATAATTGATATACGACTTGTCCCACCCTCTTTAGAGCTGTGTAAGGGCCATCTGGAGATTTAGGGCTAACCCAGAATGTACGTGAGTGAAGTTTGATTATATGGTTGCATCCGCAGAGAAACCTGATCCCCTTCTACAAATTGGCGTTATGAGCGACCTTGATGAAACTAACTTCATTAATTCCCGGGCCATGACCAAGGATTTCCTCACTGAAATTCGAAGGATATCTCCCCGGACTGTAAGTGTTTGGTTAACCTCTTG
This sequence comes from Picea sitchensis, assembly GCA_010110895.2. Classification (NCBI taxonomy): domain Eukaryota; kingdom Viridiplantae; phylum Streptophyta; class Pinopsida; order Pinales; family Pinaceae; genus Picea; species Picea sitchensis. The sequence continues at coordinate 4,918 of SNQJ01S0105394.1, forward strand.
AACCTTCGAGACCCTTGGTATATAGGAGAGAACTGATGAGGGTGTTTGGCCATGTATTACTTCAAAAGGAGTCATACGAGTGGTTGTATGATATATGAGTGTTGTACACATTGAGGGGTACTTCAGTGGGCTCAATGGTTTTGTTTTTCTGATGCAAAGCACCTCAGATAGTTTCAAACACTTGTTGACGACTTACATTTGACCATTTAATGCGGGGATGAAAGGCATTTGAGATGCAATTTATTGTTGCCTTGTGGCAAAGCCGGTTCTTGCCAAGAGGCGAAAGTGGGTCGTCGGAAACAATAGAGTTTGGCGTGCCGTGAAGCTTGAAGACTGATCCATGAAAATTTGGGCCGTGGGTGATGAAGTGGGTGGTGAAGAGCACAAAATGGGCATACGTGATTCGTCACTTACCACCATCGGCGATTTGTTCACGATTTAGGTAAGCACATGGCAAAATCCATAGATATATCTTCAAATATCAAGGAATTAGGAATGCCGGTTAGATGTACTGGAGTTGGCTGACTCCCTTGTTGCGTTGGAGAGACCTCACATTCGATACAAAATTACGGATGTCCTGTTTCATACCATCCAGAAAAAGGAACGTTTACTCTGCAATCATATGTTTTGGTGAACCACAGAGTGCCCATTAGGTGTAGCTGACAGAGAGTACCGTGGGATTTGAGCTTGGATTGTTTTCATAAATACAAGCGACCTTTGTATGAAGCTCATCTAAAGGCCAAGGTACCACAGGGGAAACTGCCATTGTTCTGCGATTCTTGGGAATTGGGTACAAAATTTAGGGTCTTCGATACATTCACAGTTGCAGCTTGCAACCAATGGGTACAATGAAGGAAAGAGAAAAGGGATCCTTCCTTCATTTCCGGGAGATGCATACCATACTACATTGTTTTTTACCCTTCTTGTAAATGATCTCATAATCATAGCTAAAAGGCTTGGGAAGATGGGACATGTTCCAGAAATTGTTTGAGGCTTTGATGGAGTACCATCTTAATTTGGAATCGTTCCCCAAAGAATGGAACCTTAATTCAAATTTGCATCACGAGAATTACCAACGAAACTGCTCATAAATAGGTTTGCAGTTCTTTTCAGACAGGTTGTTTTAACAAGTAAGAGCCAAAGGTCGACCCTCTTGCATAAGGACAACTCAAATTCCTTTCGGATCATTAGCATTCCAACACAAATGTCTTTGTGAAGTGAGAGCAGGACCGAATTGGTACTGGCTACATCTTGAGTTTGAAAACTTGAAACGGCTAAGGTCCAAGTTAAAGAGTTCTTTTTTTAGGAGATTCGTGAGAGGTTCTGCAATATTTCCGTAGTTCTTAACGAACTTGTGATAATAACTTGTTAATCCCATAAATCCACGTAAGATTTTTAGAGTCTTAGGGTCAGAAGCCAGTCTTACATAACTTCAAATCTTTTCGGGTCCTACGATGCCATCCACGAGATGACCCAAGTATTCAACTTGGATGCACCAAAAAGAAACACCATTTACAGGACTGTGTTTGAGGAAAGAAATTTTGATGTAAAGATAGAGTAGGTAGAGAACTTGATCCACATATGAGTGAGATGGTCTTTCCATGTCTTTCATATGAGGATATCATCAAAGAGCTGGACAAAATAGCCAGCCTTGAAGAAAGGACGGAACATTGTTCCTTGGGGATCCCGAAAGGGGAAGTTACACAACCCAAAGGGCATGACAAAAAAGTCATAGTGGCCCTCATGAGTGTGAAGGCTGTCTTGGGAATGTCAGCCTCTTTCTTACGGATCTGGTGATAGCCCTAGTGAAGATCAAGTTTGGTGAAAGAGTCTGGGCACCACTCGGTTCATCTAGGAGGTCATCAATGGCCGGGATGGAAATTGTCTTTGATGGTGAGTTTATTGAGAGACACTGGGAAATTCGGACACATGATACGAACCTTCTTTCTTTAGTACCATGGCCAGTAGGAGAGAGATGGGACTTCGTGATGGGGCCGGATGACCCAAACGGTCGGGAGTTTCTGGACCATTTTCAATTTCATTCTTTGGAGCGAGGGTGCAAGCATAATAAGTATGTTGGGAAACTACAGGACAAGGGAATGGAATGATCATGGGCCTTGGGAAGGGAGGGAGTCCTTGTGGAGTGGAGAAGGCTGTTTGATGTTTATTCAAGAGAGCTTGGAGGTATTGGAAGACGGCAGTTACAGGATCCCATGCGAAACTTGGATATGGCATGGAGTTGGGCTATGACACCAGGATGACCTTTTGAAACAATTTCTCCATGCGATTAGAACTGGTGATTTCAGGAGAACCAGCGGTGATGCCTTGAAATCGCTATTGTGGCTGCCTTGGTCAAATTGCATGGTAAAGTCCTTAAAATCCATGTGAATGGGGCCCAAAGTCCTTAACTAGTCTGAACCTAGCACAATGTCACAACCCTCCATGTCAATACTTATGGGTTTGACTTATAGTCCACCTATTTGAGTAGCACATTTTACGCGACCCTCCACATTTCAGCAGAGCCACCATTAGCAATCCTTGATTTGGAAATTATTAGGCATGCGGACCTGCGCCGGTGGGTTTCTTGAAACGTCGTGAATAAAGTTGTAGATGCATACATCAATAAGATATTGACCTTTGGGTTACTTAATACTAGCGATTAGTTTGAGTTTGGGAAATGAGAGAAGCCGGTGAGAGCATTGAAATGGTGGGTTCTTACTGCGGAGGAATTAGGAAGGAGGGTTTTATTTAAAAGTTTGGTGACTGGGGAGCAGGGAAATCTCATCATCGTCTTCTGCCATTATCTCACGAGAGGGGCCATAAAGTTTGTTCCTTACATTTTGTGGCACAGGAAATATTTTGTATCCTGGTAGGAACCTATGAGAGGCCCTTGAGTTGTCCCGTTCAGCCATTTCAGCGGGTCAATTTTTGGATTTTTAGGGAGGGAGGGAGTAGATGGGAGGTTCTTACGGGTTTGCATTTGTAGGGAAAAAGGAAACACGAGTTTGAGGAAACAATTTGTTGTACTTCTTTGCTTTTGGTAGCCTCCACCCAAGTGTGGAATTGAACCATAGCATAGGCTAACCTGCTTAAGGAGGCCACATTTGAAACACTTCCTTGAAAGAAGGCAGCTGATCATGCCCTGTTCGAAATCAGGGCAGCTCAAAATGCATCACCAAGTCTTAGTACATGCGATTGCTAATTTTGTCAAATGGCTAGTGGTTTGGTGTCAGTGTCAAAATTCTTCATAAAGCTTCGACCAACAAATTGGGTCCAAGCAATATATCCTTGTGACTTTTCTCACATTTACCGGCTAACGTTCTTATTTGATGAGATGGAAACTTCCCTTACAGGGTTGCCAAGTCATGGTATGTTGGCGGGAAAATAATGTTCCATTTGTGTGACTTAACCGATTCAGGGTGCGACCATCAAATTAGATTATACACCGGAAGGCAGTATATCCCTTAAGTGATGTGGTTGAAAGGAATGGGAGAGGGTTTCTCCTTCAGTCTTTTGCGGTGCATCATCATCATGAAGGGATTTTGGGTTTGGTCTGAGAGTGCTACCATGGCAATTCAAGTTCATTTTTGCTAGCCATTCTGCGGATTACCATTCTCTGAATGGGATGCATTTCTTGGAGGCATCATGGGGAGCTTGCGTATGGGATTACTTCTTGTTGGAGTCCTCAAGTAAAATAATATTCTTGGTGTTGAAGTCTAGTTCTTGGATTCTGGGTATGGAGGCCATGGTGATGGGTGTGAAAAGGGAAGCCCGGTAGGGTGAATTTTTTAGTGAGAAAAATGAAGTATGGAGGAAAGTGATGAGAGCCGAAGAGATGAGTCAATGGAATAGGTCTCAAATAATGGTGAAAAAGTGGGTGAACTAAAAAGGGTGTAGGCGGAGATTATTGGAAATTTCTGAGAAAAATGATATGGATGAAAGTGATAAGAAGCGAAAAGATGAGTCTAATGGATTAGGTCTTAAATAATGGTAAAAATTTCTATACTCGTTTTTTTTTTTTTTTTTTTTTTTTTTCTGATTTGCGGGGGTTCAAGCTTTGGAATGCTGCGATGCTGAAATCCCCAAATTAGGGCAGGAAATTTATTTACTTACCCAACCCGAATAGGATGCGGGTTAATGGAATCTCGTTGATTTAATTTGTTTATATTGTTGTTTATGTTCCCCAAGGGTTGGGTATTCAAAGGTTCTACAAACAAAGGGTTTGCCTTGTGCTATATCTCTATGATATAAATGCGGGGTCCATGATGGTCGCTGGAAGCCCAATATCTAGGGCACTAACTAAGGAGGATAGGCCCTTGGCTGTTACCTACCGACCCTACCGAAGTACTGGTATTTTTGAGATTGTTTCTCGGTGACACTATAGCGGATCCGGCGGCGATAGGTTTATCCTGAGAGGGCTTCGAAATCTAGACGGTGATCCGGTGTTGTCGTCGCACCATGAAGGGGAACAAGCGGGGGGTTTTAAGGGTGGCCAACAAATAGCGGCTTAGAACCGCGTATTTCGATGAATCCCTCAATACGGGTTTTGTCTTGGCGTAGCGACAGTCTAAAATGGCTTGAGGCGATGAATAAAATTCTCTACCACGAAAAATACCCTACAATTTCGCAAGGAAAGTGCTCACGATACTTTTAAAGATACGGATATGCCTTAAATATCGGAGGCGGCGAATGCTAGAAGCGGCAGAATAACAGTTGAAATATCACGGCAATCTTCACAATACGGTATCTGAAATAGCGGCAGAAATGGGAACTTTTGATCGAGATAGCGGTATTACGGGCCTCGCCAGGGGGCAACCCATAGTAATGAAGCTACATTACGAAGCTAATATCCAAGCTAGGTTCTCATTACCCTCGACTCCTATTTATACTAAAGAAGCATCTAGAGGAAGATCCTTCTGAAAGCGGAAGCTTCTATTAGATGTCTTTCTTACATCCTTATTCTATTTTATTGAAGGTCTTACTAATATTGACCTCTATTACATCAGTCGGTGATCTACCTATGGGTTGGGACCTTAACAAATATCAAATGAGATCCAATATTTGCTTCTTTGAGTTTATGTCCACCTCATACTGTTATCGTTTCACATTATTGGTTGTATTATGCCTTGTATTGTTAGTTTTGAAGAAGACATTGGATATGGATCTAATAATCTAGCTAAGTTGATTGTTATAAAGTTAACTTTAATTCAATCAAATTAAATATGAATTGACAAGCATACCAATATTTGGGGATTCACTCATTATAATGGTTGAAAAGGTACTCATGAGAAGGAAATATATTCTTCAACCCTTATTTGATGAAATTTAGGATATCTAATTTTATGAAATTTAGGATATCTTGGAAGGATTTACACAAGTTTCGTTTGTACACAGTTATTGTGAAAGGAATCAAAGGGAAGACACCTTGCCAAAAGAGGGTATATAACTTCTACTATGTATACGGATTGTATGGATTGTGGAGGAAGACTTAAATGGACTCTCCTCTATCTATTCTCATAATACTTTCTTATGAAGATTATAATACTCTTATTCTTAATTCAGGGTAATGTGTTGGGTTTTGTGTTTTTAGGCCTTCATACTTTCAGATCTTGACTTAGTAGACTCTTTTATTCTTAAGGGCTTTTATTCCTTTTGAGAGAGGGTAGAAGTATAGAGATTTGGACTTTGTACTAAACTTAATAGAAGTATAGAGATTTGGACTTTGTACTAAACTTAATAGAAGTATAGAGATTTGGACTTTGTACCAAACCTTTTGGATTTTGATTGAATATATATTTGGTTTTGTGTGTTTTTTGAAAAATAAATCGCTAGTTATAAGACTTTCTCCTTTTAGAGAGGGATAAAGGGTGATTAGAGACTTAGATTTGGATTAATTTTTGGATTTTTAAATTAAATATATATTTGTAGATATTTTTGTTGTAGAGTGGTTACAAGAACATATATATATTTTGTTGTAGGAGGTTTGAGTCTATTTGTGACGTATTGTATTCCGTGTTGTTACACCACCACGAGGTAGTTCCAACTTCAAGGCACTTAAGTTTTTCTTTTTCAAAATGAACCTTTTTTAATTCTGCCTCACCTATAGGGCTATATAGCTTTCCTGTGACGTTAAACCTCGTTGACTACCCTGTATTAATATTTTGGTATATTATTGGGTGTCTTTTGGTATCTTTATTGGTGCTTGCAATGTTTTTGTCATATTTTTTTATTAATTCCACTTTCTTAAAATTAAAAAAGTTGTTTACAAATTTCAAAAAGCCTTTTATGAATTTCATTCGCATTTTCTGATTATTTTAGCTTGTTTTGATGGGAATAAATAGCTCTCGTGGAGGGAAATATTATTTCCTTATTTGTTAGAGTCTATAATAAGTCAATGATCTGCACCATGTTTACAAATTTCAAAAAGCCTTTTATGAATTTCATTCGCATTTTTTGATTGGCCCACAACATTTGATGGGAATAAATAGCTCTCGTGGAGGGAAATATTATTTCCTTATTTGTTAGAGTCTATAATAAGTCAATGATCTGCGCCATCCCCTCCTCCACTCCCTTGGCACCCTCTGCTCCTAGTCTCATGGAACCCTCATCTACCCTTCACCTGGCACCCTCATCTGCTCTTCATAGCCTCACACCCTCTCTTCACCACATGGCACCCTTGCATGAAAATTTATACTCACATGAATCATTCCTCTACCAAGTTGTACAAGATAGTATTGAGTTTAATTGTATTATTGAAGATACAATTGAGTTTAACTGTATTATTGAACGACAAATGAAAGAGTTGAATGAAGAGCATTACCTTAACGGGGACAAACTCACATTTTTATCATTGGCTATCAAATATGTTATTGTTGTGTTGGTGTGTTTGGCTTCCCTGCAACAAAAAATCTATTAGGCTAGTTATTATATAAAACTAATGATAGTGGATGTTGTTAAAACACAAATTTGATATGTTGGTTAAAGATAATGGCTTCATCATTTCATTAAAGATTTGGAATGTAATCACATATACAGACTCAACAAATTATCCAAGCACTGCAACTTATTCATGTAGGTTTAAGGTATTACTACAACTTATTCTCTCAATTATAATTATAGTTACATAGGTATACAACTTATTCTCTCAATTATAGTTACATAGGTTTACCATTTATTCTCTCAATTATAGTTACGTAGGTTTAAGGTATATGTACTGTATTGGTCTATTTTGGTGATTTTTTAGTTTTCAGACATTTGTATGGAGCTTTAGCAATCTCTACATTACATTACAGTTAAGATCTTTTGTTTTAGAAAAACATCAATACCAGAGTGTTAGTTTATTTGATTAAATAAATATATGATCTTGATTTACAATTATAAATTCCATTGGTTGTGATGGGAAAGAATCAACTCCATACTCCTGCTCCCTTTCAGTGCCATGATTTTTCCTTAGTGGTTGCATGAATTTAGTTGTGCACCATCTACAGGAGCACCAAATGGTTTAATCCAAAGAAGATACTTTGCTCAGTATTTTCTTGGTGAGAATAGACTTACTTTCAGGTTTATAAAAGTTGGGTAGCATGACTGTAACATACCAGTTTCCTTACATATAATATGTACAGAAAGGGAACTGAATATAATATTGGCATTTATTATAGTATGAGAAGAAACTAGTAATATGAACTGCAACGTTGGAACATAGTAGGACCAACAATATGACATTGTGCTCAATATTAGATTTTGATTCACATACACTCCTCAAGTGATTACACTAAACATTACATTTATGTAGTCTTATTTCCACAATATATGTCGATTAAGACAAAATATCACTTGGTTTGTTGGTTTGTTTATCATTTTTGGATGACCTAGAACTTATGGCTAGAAGCAATTTAGCAGGTAATTCTTGCCAGTGAAATATTTTTTTGTTTATGTTGAGGTAATTATATTCAATGGATGATTTAAAACAATGGAATAGCGATATTGAGAAAATAAATCTAGCCATAGAAAAACCCTATGCAACCTGATTCTACCTATGCCACATGATTCTATTCAATATGTAGTATGATCTTATTCAAACATGGGTACATATAAAGTAGCCAACCTCAAAATAATGTTTCCACTGTCACATGCCCAATTGTTGATGGATTTGATTTTGGTTGGCTAACGAACCTGATTTTCTAGCTTAATATTGTCTCATTTTATGTTAATTGTAGCTTGTTGGTGGATATCCATGACCAAAACCGATGCAACTAGCTAGCAAAGAAGGAGAAAAGAAAAGTTAGCTTGAAGGTCAGGTTATCACTTACTAACTATGTTGTGCAATTGTTGGCACAGGGGCAGACCCAAGGTTGAACTCCAAGAGCACACCAACAAGCCCTAACTACTAGCCCTTTCGGCAAAACCTGCAAAGCAGATGCAGTCTCACATGAAGTAGCTATGAGGGGGTTGCAGGACAAAGATGCCTACAACCAAAGGGAATACCAAGTGGATCCAATACAAGAACAATACATCATTTATATATCACTTACCAGCTCAGATCTACTCCGCACAACTATCTATCATATCTAAAATAGTAATGCAATAACAACATATCAAATGACAAAGAACAGAGAATCAATCAAACACAACACAAGATATGCGTGGTTCACCCTCTCTCTAGGGATATGTCCATAGAACTGTGCTTTATAATAAATTAAGATGAAGCATATAGTTCTTGTCTGCGCTCTTAGCTAGCAGATCTTCTTTCTTCTCCTCTCTATCTATCCTCTCCCTACACACCCAGCTACAGGGTTGATCTTTGCACCCAGCTGAAGATATTACAATGCCAGAAGGCTCTTACACTTAGCACTTCTCTCTCACACAACAAGAATCGCTCACACCAATAAAAAGACTAGAACCAACAACAACAACAACAACCCATCTCAGGTCCTTTAGACCTCTATTTATACATTACAATAGCTCACCGACAGCCTTAGGCCGAGACCTAAGTGTCAAAAACCCTAGATACCAAAACCCTATGTGTCTAAAACCCTAGGTCAACTTGACCTACATTTTTAGGGCTTTTCCATCTTGTCTTTCCTTCCTTTTCATGCGGTGCTCCAAAGCATCCAATGGTGGATTTTTCCACTTGCTGATTTGTCCATGATCCGTCTTCCTTTCATATTTGTCATCCTCAATCTCCTCCTCCAACGACTTTCTTTCTCTTACTTCACACCATCCTTTATGCTCTTCTTCTCACTTCGACCCAGTATTAGTCACTGTGTCTTCCGCGCAATTTGCATTTTGCCTTTTCTTGCTTGATCTTCGCTTGCTTCCATAAACAAGGGCCAACAGGCCCCCAACACTCACCTGTGACTTGTCCCAAGGCACATCAGATCAAACCCTTCTGTTGTGCTTCGACTTCGGACTGCCTAGGGCAGCCTGTGCTTCCAACTCTAGTCCTCCCTTCCTTCCTTGTGCAAACTATATTTTCTATGTCTAGTACCCAGTTTCAACTGCACCTGGTACCTAGACGCTTTTCCTTTTACATTTACTGAGAGTTGTGAGGAAACTTGTTGTCGCAATACAATTTCAACCGGCTCCCATTCACTAATCCCTCCTTCCATTTTCCCTTCAAAGTCTTCAACTACACAACTCCTCCTTCTGTAACATAGGAAAACTCATATGGCCCAAGCCAATGCGTTCTGAACTTTCCTGGATGCTTCATGAACTTACTGTCATATGCCAATACCAAATCACCTTGCTTAATTGCCTTGATTTTTATGTTTCTGTCATGGTAGGCCTTCTCTCTTTCTTTTTGAACCTGCTGGTGAAATCCTGTAATAAATCTGTCTTCTTTTAGTTCAACCAACTGCACAAGCCTCTCTTGCATAGTGCCAGTGTCATCCATATCTGTAAAGGTTGCAATTCTCAAACTAGGAACCAAATATTCCATGGGTACAACTGCTTCTAGACCGTAGACCAATTTGAAGGGGTTCTGCATGGTCAGTTTCTTGCAAGTGGTTGTATAGGCCCATAATAATGCTGGTACTCTCAAATCCCAGTCATCCATGTTCACACTGCATATCTTCGTCATTGTTGTCTCCAATATTTTATTGAATGCTTCAACTATCCCATTTTCTTGTGGATGATAGGGTGTTCTCTTATGATGGTGAACTTCAAATTCTCTAGTCAAGGCTTCAACGGTCTTATTGATGAAATGTGTGCCTTGATCTCTCATAAGGATCTTCGGGCATCCAAACCTGGTTATGATATCATCCAATATGAAGCGTGCAACTGTAGTTGCACTACAGTCCTTAATTGCTCCTTCTTCGACCCATCTAGTCAAATACTCAGTCGCAATGATTATGTATCTAGCTTCTGTGAGCTTCCCTGGTGGGTTTATAGGTCCCACGAATTCAATGGCCCATTTCTCAAATTCTTGTAGGGTTAGTTGTGGTGCTAAAGGAATTTCATATATTCTAGACGGTTTCCCAACTCTTTGACATGCATCGCAGGCTTTGTAATAATCCTTAGCATCTCTTTGTAGAGTAGGCCACCAAAGGCCAACCCTAAGAATCTTTTGCGTTTTTGCTTTCCCTGGGTAGTGTCCTCCTATGATGCCTTCATGTGCTTCTGTGAGGATCAATGGTCTTTCTACTTCCATAACACACCTTCTCAATATCTCATCAGGTCCCATCTTGTATAGTTGTCCAGCTATAAGCGAAAAGTCTGCATCCAGGTGGATCTAGGGAGATCTGTTAGTGTCCGCACCTACCGATTAGTTCGATAACAAAATTGGCACCCACTACTAGCTTTTATTCTGGGTGATTGTATAGTCAATAGGTTCCATTCCTGTTTATAGGAACTGGACTATCTCTACGAAGTGATCATCAATTTTTCTAATGGCCAACAACTGTGCATCTGGCAGTGTATCCTCCAAGCTAGTAGGCTCTTCTCCATGTTCCAACCTCAACAAGTGCTCAGGGCCTTTGTTCATTTTTCCTGGCTTAACCATGATTTCAAAATCATATTCCTAAAATAGCAGAATCCATCTGCATATTCTTCCCCCCAAAAATGGCTTTTTGACTAAGTATTTCAATGCAGAATGATCAGTAAACATTTTAAAGTGTCCTCCCAACAAGTAGTGGCAGAACTTCTGCAATGCGTACACCATGGCTAACCCTTCTCTCTCAGTGGTGATGTAATTATTCTCAGTTGTTGATAGCTTTATGCTAGCAAAGGCTAATGGGTGGTCGATGTCTCCAACTCCCGGTTGTGCTAACACAACTCCTAATGCAATGGAAGATGCATCGACATGCACATGAAACTCCTTACTCCAATCTGGGAAAACCAGAATAGGCGTAGTAACCATTTTCTGTTTCAGTGTGTCGAAACTCTATGGGCATTCTTCTATCCAATGAAACTGATAAACTTTCTTCAAAATCTTCTCCATGGGTGTTGTAATATTTGCATAGCCCTTAATGAACTTCTTGTAGTATCCAGTGTGTCCCAACGCAGTGCGCAACTGTTTGACTGAAGTAGGAGGGGGTAGATCAACTATAATGGCAATATTGGATGGATCTATGAGCAATCCCTGCTTACACACAATATGACCTAGCAACACTCCGAAGGGTGAAAAGAGGATGCACTTCTTCAGGTTTAAGGCAATCTGACTCTGCCTGCACTTATCCAACATTAGTCTTAAACATTCAATATGATTCTGCAAAATGCCGAAAACAATCCAATCATCAAAATATGCTTCCGGGAATTTATGTAAAAACTCCTTAAACGCTTCGACCACCACCCTAAAAAATATGGTTGGTGCATTATTCAAGCCAAATGGAATCGTTGTATACTGGTAGGATCCCCATTCTATTGAAAATGTGGTCTTATGGCGATCTTCCTTGGCAATATGGATCTGATGGTATCCTTAAAATCCATCTGTAAAAGAAAATACCTCATGTACTCCTACATTGTATAACACTTCATCAATAAATGGTGTAGGGAATGGGTCATGCAAATAGGCATCATTCAGCTTCCTGAGATCTATGCAGATCCTGATCTCTCTTATCTTTTTGTCTTGTACCACCATAGGGCTAATCCATTCTGACTCTTCAATAGGTTCTATGATTCTTGCTTCCAACATTTTGTCGAGCTCAATTTTCACTTTCTCCTTATATTTAGGGTTCAATCTGTAAGGTCTCTGTTTGACTGGCATGGCATCTGGTTTCAAAGGGATACTCATCTCCCCCATAGGCCCTTTAATACCCTTCATCTCAGTGAACTTGGTTGGAAACAAGTCCTAATACTCATGTAGCAACTCTGTGATCTTGTCAATAGTGGCAACATCCCAATAATCTCCAACATTTGCAAGTTTTGGTGTCTTCTCTATTCCAATGTTGACTTTATTTATCTTGATCAGTTGTCTAATGAAAGGTAGTTCAACTCCTAGTCCTTCTATGTCTCTTTGGCCTTCTATTTCAGTGATGTTCACATTCCTTGGATCATCGTCTTCGACTGCATTGATATTGTAATAGCCTTGCAACTTCTGAAGGGCTGTAGTCCATTCATCCTCTTCTTGCTCCAAAGGGAGGCTAGATGTGTCCTTGAACACTTTCTGTCTTATGAACTGTAATGCTTGATCTACTGTAGGATATTGGCTTTCAAACAAAAAGGTAGTTGCAAAGTTCTAGGTCATACCTTCCCAATCTGTAGTGATGAGGCACAGTTTTGCTTGTAGGTACCAGTTGATAGGGCTTGTATCCAGCGTGTTTATGAATTTTTTCACCCATTGTTCTTGAGGGATGTTGCTCCAGGTTTCCTCGCAATGTCGCACATGGTCCTTTGGAAAGCTTCGACATGTGTATCTAACTTCGAAGATTTCTACTTGCTCTAAAAATCGCATTGTCATCAAAGTGAGACATTGTACCCAGTCTGTAATATTGTTTTTGTGTGTCCCCCACCATCTCACTGGAGTTGATTTCAGTGCCTCATCCATTGCCAACAATCTTTTTTGTGTTGGTACAATTTCTTCAAAGTTCACCAAGAATGATTCTAAATGATTCATACCATCAAAGGTGGGCAAGTTACTCACTGTTGTGTCGATCCAACGAACTTCTATGGTTAATATAGCACATCTCCTTGTAGATACCTCGTACATTTTATTCTTCCAGTTCTCCAGTGCTTCTTCTGAATCTGATGAACATGCGTTGTCACTTCGCTAGCTCAAATTCCCATTCGCCGTAGGATTAATGTAGTCTTATTGTCTGGCTATTAATTTGTATACGTTTTCTAGCTCATATGTGTGGTCTTCTTCTCTGATGGGTTATGCGTATCTCTGACCTTCATCGGGATCTAAAGATGCAATGACCCTAAGGCCATCTACTTCAAACGTCATTTTTCTTTTCTTTAAATCAACCACAGTGGAATTATTGAAATCCCAATCAATTCCTAACAGCACAGGGTAAGGACAACTATCATCAACTATCTCAGTCACCTCAAAGTCTGCAAACGTCCTTACACCATCGATGTCCATAGGGACATGTTCCAATCTGCTAAAGGGTCTTAATGCTTGTTGGTTATCCATCCTAAGCCTGATAGGGGAATAGATCAACTTAGGTTTTCCCATCAGTGCCCAGGTTTTCTTCGTCATGACATTGACCTCTGACCCTAAGTCGAGGACCACATAGTCTATATCATACTCTCCAATATGAGCATTAAGGTGTATTTATTTATTTATCCTTCTCTTCTTGGATAGTTGATGTACTTCTTTATTCAGTAAAGGATCTACCCTTCCTAACTCATACTATCTGACCAAATTTTGCAGTTCTTGTATGGGTTTCTCATCTTTAATCAACTCTATAAACGTATACAAGGAACTGACAAGTTTACTCACCTATTTTCCATCTTCGAGAGAAGCAGACTGATCAAATTCCATAGGAATTCCACATTCTCTTACTTTTGGTCATGTCTTTGATGAAGAGCCTTGGTCTCTCCCGAATTCTTTTCTTGCCTCCTCAAATATTTGTTTTTCTTTCTATGCATCAAAAGTTTGTGTCTTCTCAACAGCTTTCCTGACTCTTGATTCTTCTGTAGTCTTTCCTTGGATCACTCTATCCTCTCTTGTAACAGTGCCTCCTCTAGTGATAACAACGACTCTAGGATCTGCCCCATGAGGTTCTTCTTTGATTAGATGTATTTTTGGGTTCTACTGAGGTCCTCGTCTTTCCTGAAGTTTATCCAGCAATGCTAGACATTCCTTGATAACATGATCGAAGGAGTTACAATAGCTACAAGTGGTACAAGGGTTCTGACAGTCCCTTGCCAAGTGTCATGGTTGTGTGCATTTATAACAGATTATCTGTCCTCGGCCTCGACCCATACCTCCTACTCTTCCTCTTCCTCGGAATCCACCACGAGGGTTGAAGTTTCCTCTCCTAGGGGAGTTATATTGTACATTTATTCCTTCTTGGTGTACTTCACCTTGAATTTTGAATATATCCCTTGACCTTTCATGCATGAGATCGTAATCCCTACAATTCCTGTCAACATGTCCTACCGACTTACATAACGTGGAATACAAATTTGTGGGTGTCTGGACATATTTTTGCAGATAGTAACATTCACCAGGGCGATGTCGATTTCTACATACCTCGCACCAAGGTAGGGTAACTTACTTCAAGGGGATCGGAGCTCCAAAGGCCAAGTATTCATGGAATGGGGGACAATGCTCCTTGTCATGGCCTTCTGATTTGCATATGTTACACCAGATGTCTTCTCTTTTATCGTTTCCCTTGTCTTTCTTCATATCTTTGACCTCCAGTGATAGACTAGTTAGCTGACTCAAGATCTGACTCATACCTGAGTTGGATTCTCCCATCGGGGTTGATTCTAATTTCATGGCGATTTCCAGTGCTTCAACATACAAAGTAATCATTTTTTGCATCAAAGGAACTCTGATGTGTGGCAAGAGGGAAGCAATGAACCATTCCTTGTTCTTCTCATCTGGGATCTGGAAACTCAAGTGGCCCATCAAGGTTTTAAACCTCTAATCGAACTCTCATACGAGGTCAACTATTCTCTGCTTGATTTCTTTCAGTTTTGTAATGCATTATGACTCCGACTTGGGTTTCTTGAATTCATAAATCAGTGCATTCTTGATCTCATTCAACGATTTAGGTTGGGAAATTCCCTTAACAAACTTCATGTACCATCTCAGTGCACTGTCTCTTAGGGTAGTACTAAACTGATCTTCTTTTACATCTTCGTCGGTGATGTTATTAATACTCCATACAGCTTCGCATAGAAACCAATGCTAATCAGGATCTTCAGATCCATCTCCTTTGAAGGTGGGTAACCTCATCTCATCTTCCATAGATCTTCCTAGGTTTCCTGACTAAGTATATGGCAGACTACTAGTAACATTGCTCTGATCGCTCTGGTGACTATGATTACTCTGATTGCTTAATGTTGTTGAAACAACCATAGGATTAATAGTACTTACTTCGATAGTCGGCGCAGTTCCTGAAGTTTTTGGGTCTTCTCGAAAAGGTTCCTCTGTCCTAGTGGATTCTGAATTCTCTTCATCTGTCAGATCTTCCTCTTCTTCGTTGTAGAAACCCTCATCCCCGTAGTTCTGCTTAAACAGGTTCATGAGAGGAACTTCTCTGAACACTCTCCCACTGCGCGTATGTCCAGCCTTTATGTCACTGTTGTTGTCTGAGTTCTTGAACATTAACTCTTCAATCCAACAGACTACTATATCATCAAGATGTTCTTCTCATGCAATAGCATCTTGATCTTCAACTTCAAAAAATGTAAAACTTTTCCTCTAGGTCCCTTAAAGAAATATCTCTCTTCTTGGCTATATGATTCTACTCTCTCAACAACAAACTCAGTGATATACCCTCCAATGGTACTATCAAACCAGTGATCTACTGCTCTCAACACGACGTTATCAACTCTCTTGATCTTCTTGATCATCGCCGACATCCAAACCACAGGTGGCTTAGATCTAATCTCAAATTGGGTATCTACTAACCTAGCTAGCCACTTGTATAACTCCCTATGGATTCCTCCAAAGAAAATCTCATGTATATCAGTAAAGATATATCTTTCCAGCCAATCCTCTGTCCTAAGATTAGGGTTCTTGTTATGGGCTTCATCAAAGTCCTTTTCTTGATCTTCTATCCACTTATAAATCTTTGTCTTCGATGGAAACCACCTTGACATTCCCTCAAGAAGATTCATGTCCAAGCAATGGAACCATTTGTTGGCACAAGGGCAGACCCAAGGTTCAACTCCAAGAGCGCACCAACAAGCCCTAACTACTGGCCCTTTCAACAACACCTATGAAGCAGATGTAGTCTCACCTGAAGTAGCTATGAGGGGGTTGCAGGACAAAGATGTCTACAACCAAAGGGAATACCAAGTGGATCCAATACAAGAACAATACAACATTTATATATCACTTACCAGCTCAGATCTACTCCGCACAACTATCTATCATATCTAACATAGTAATGCAATAATAGTATATCAAATGACAAAGAATAGAGCATCAATCACACACAACACAAGATATATGTGGTTCACCCTCTCTCTAGGGATACGTCCACATAACTGTGCTTTATAATATATTAAGATGAAGCATACAGTTCTTGTATGCGCTCTTAGCTAGCAAATCTTCTTTCTTCTCCTCTCTATCTCTCCTCTCCCTATGCACCCAGCTGCAAGTTTGATCTTCAGCTGCAAGTTTGGTATTGTAAGGTCTTCAGCTGGGTGTAAAGACTAGAACACCAATAACAAGACTAGAACCAACAATACCAACAACAACAAAAACAACAACAAAAACCCATCCCAGGTCCTCTAGACCTCTATTTATACATTACAATAGCTCATCGATAGCCTTAGGCCGAGACCTAAGTGTCAAAAACCCTAGATATAAAAACCCTAGGTGTCTAAAACCCTAGTTCAACTTGACCCACATTTTTAGGGCTTCGCCAGCCTGTCTTTCCTTCCTTCTCACGGTGCTCCAAATAATCCAACGATGGCTTTTTCCGCTTGCTAAGTTGTCCACGATTCGTCATCATCGATCTCCTCATCCAACGGCTTGCTTTCTCTTACTTTGCACCGTCGTTTTTGCTCTTCTACTCACTTCAACTGAATATCAGTCACTGTGTCTTCCATGCAGTTCACATTTCACCTTTTCTTCCTTGATCTTCGCTTGCTTCTATAACCAAGGGCCAACAACAAATAATCCATTAATGTGTTGTGTAGATAATCCATTAAATTTCTAAATTAGAGCATCTAGTTAAGAAGAATCATTGAAAGCATAGACAGACTGACTATTCACTGAGNTGATCTTCGCTTGCTTCTATAACCAAGGGCCAACAACAAATAATCCATTAATGTGTTGTGTAGATAATCCATTAAATTTCTAAATTAGAGCATCTAGTTAAGAAGAATCATTGAAAGCATAGACAGACTGACTATTCACTGAGAAATTCTTTGACTTTGTAGGTATATACATTTTCCCTGAGCAATTATTTGAGTACTATCCCATGAATATCACTAGTTATATATGTATTTCATGCATGATTAGAGATAAAAATCCTCTTTTCTTTTATAGATAAAAGATTAAAAATAATAATAATTGTGTTATGGTATTAAAGAAAAAAACTTAAGCAAAATAAAGTTTGTTTGTGTTGTAGAAAAAATCATGGGAACTAAAGCAATTTCTAAGTTGATATCCTCGCTCTATTTTAGGTTTGTGGAAGCTTATTCATGATGTCCAGACCTTAATAGTTGAACGCACTGATTTTATTTTCACCGTAGGGAATTCTTGATCCGACCCTTCAATCGATGGAGCTTTAGTGTAAATTATATTATCATCACATGGAAATCACACAACCTCAAATGAAGCTTTTGCATTTTGACCAGACTTAGATTTTATTCTCTCTCTCTCTCTCTCTCTCT
>SNQJ01S0105395.1:0-30053 GCA_010110895.2 Picea sitchensis
AGTCTTTCTTGGTAGTTTGAAACTGTTTTCTTCTTCAATGTGTTTTTGTTTATGGTCATACCCAATACTTGTCTTGTCACCAGAAGATATTTGTTGATTGAGGATGTCTTCTAAGGTTGATGAACTCTTCTCAAACTTCAAGTTTGTGGAAACTGTCCTTTTCACTTCTTCTCTTAGAGAAACAATTTCAAGTTCTTTTGCTTGACACATTTCTTCCTTCTCTTTTAGTTGATTGTTTAGGACTTCTTCAATTTTCTTGTCCTCTTCTATTTGAATCATAACATTTTGCATTTTTGTGCTTAGTTGGGTATATTTATCTTCTAATTGATTCTTCAATGTTTTTTTAGTCTTCTTAGCCACTTCTACTTGTTCCTTTAAAAAAATGACAGTCTTTTCAGTCTCACTTAGCTTCTCTTCTATCAATGTATTCTTTTATTGATATCTCTGCAATTGTTCCATTAGCATTTTGTTCTTCTCCCTTTCATTCTTCAAATCATATAGAGAACTAATCAGTTCCCCTTCAAGGTCTACTTCAACTTCTACTTTGTCATTCTCTTCTTCTTCCGAGGAATGTCTTTTTTTCATCTTTATCTTTGTCACAAGGATTTAAGTTATCACCACAATAATACTTACTTGATTCGACTTCCTTCACCTTTTCTTCATTTGATTCATGTGCTGCAAGTTTATTTGGGCTTTCATCCATTTTCTTTGATGCTGCTTCTTTCTTTGGTGTATCTTCCATTTGATATTCTACACATTCTTGCATCGCTTCCTTTATGTAGTTTTTTTGTAGTTTGTCCCAAATCTCTTTAGTTAATGAATGTTTTTCAACTTCGTTTATTTTCTTTTCATACTCTGATAAGCCCCTTAGAATTATGTTCAGTGCCATTGCATTGTCTTTTTGTAGATTATTTGTTGTTGCACCCTTTGGTCTGCCTTTTGGAGTGGTGTAACCATCTAATACTGATTGCCAAATGTCAAACCCCCGTGCATGTAAAAATTCTCTCATCCTTATGCTCCAATGAGAAAAGTTTGATCCATTGAATAATGGAACTCCATTTGTAGAGTAAATTTCCTGAATATTCATGATCTTCCTTCTAGTGGTTAGACTATTCCCGAAGGAACCCGCTCTGAATCCAATTGTAGGAATATTCACCAATACTGAGGGGGGGGTGCATCAATATTGAACACTTTTTACCATTTTTAATCTTAAGCACATCATGTAAGCATTAACCATTAACAATTTCATTCATCATCACACAAAAAAATACATCTAGAACATAATGATTTTTATGTGGAAACCAAAATGGGAGAAAACCATGGGATTCTTTTCTTATATCATGTTAAGATTACATTCATAGGAAGCACCAACTTCCAAGATTCTCCAACACCAACTGGAAGGAGGCACCAACACCCTGATTTTATAGGCACCAACCTGAAGGAAGATCCAACTCCTTGATTTACCAGTACTAACTAGAAGGAGGCACCAACCTGAAGGAAGATCCAACTACTTGATTTACCAGTACTGACTAGAAGGAGGCACCAACCCCCTGGCTTTACCAGCTCCAACTGGAAGGAAACACCCACTCCCTAAAACACAGGCACCAACCCGCTGAATGAAGATACCAATCTTCTCAACCGAGCAATAAGCCAATAAGATATCACCAATCCAAGATCTTCATACACAAAGTACTTCTGACTTCACCTGCATGCTTCATTCCATAGACAATCCTTCAAACCCTAGCAAGCCTCATAACATCATTCCCATAATGTAATCACCGACGACAACATTCACTGACGGTAAAATCCATTAATGGCAACGCTCACTAACGAAAACAACCACTCATGGAAACATCACGTCAACATCACAACTTCATAGAAGAGAATATGGAAACATCACAACCTCACAACAACATCACAACTTCATAGAAGAGAACACGAAAACATCACAACCTCACAATAGTGCACATGACAATATCACAACCTTACGACAATATCACAACCTTACGACAACATCACAACCAGGAGGCACCAACCCCTCGGTTTACCAGCTCCAATCGAAGGAAACCACTCCATAAAGCACATGCACCAACCTATTGAATGAAGATACCAATCTTCTCAACCGAGCAATAAGCCAATAAGATATCACCAATCCAAGATCTTCATACAAAGTACTTTTGACTTCACCTACATGATGCTTCATTCCATAAAAAATACTTCAAACCCTGGCAAGCCTCATAACATCATTCCTATAATGTAATCACCGACGATAACATCCATTGACCAGAAAATCCATTAATGGCAACGCTCACTAACGAAAACAACCACTCATGGAAACATCACGTCAACATCACAACTTCATAGAAGAGTATATGGAAACATGACAAACTCACAACAACATCACAACTTCATAGAAGAGAACACGAAAACATCACAACCTCACAATAGTGCACATGACAATATCACAACCTTACGACAACATCACAACCCACGACAACATCACAACCTTATAGCATGCTTTGAGAATAAGAAAGACCTTAAGATAACCCCTTAGAAATCTCTTACACACCTTAAAGACACCCCAACACCTTGAGTAACTCAAACTTGATCCCTTCATTGGTTACACTAAAAATGCAAAATATATCACGTATTTATAGTAATTCTATCCCCAAATATTAGCTACACTGACCTCAATTTTCTAGCTAGGTTATCGGACGAAAAAACTCACATGTCCTCATTCCTAGGGAGTTATAGGGAATTCCATATATCGTTGGAAAGGTCTTGAAATAAGGTTTCCATCCCCGTAAATTGTGTTAGAATATAATGGATGCTCGTTTTCAATTATCGACAATATCTCTATTGTCACTCAACCATAGGCCAAAGCCACCCTCCTCAGCACCTTAACCTTGACAGAAATCACTGAAGCAAACCCTAAGCTAGATATAGACAAAAGGGTAACACACCTTTCCCAAGGATATCACACCAACAAGAGCCGGACAGATAGTCCAAACCCTAGACAAGAGATATTCCAAGCCAAAATGTAACTACTAGTTCCAGCAGCAACAGACCATAGCTTCCTCCTCCAAACCTCAAGACAAAACTGGCACGCAAGTACCGCAAGCTGCTCACTCGAGATCAAGCTACCGCATCGAGCAGAACTCCGCCTCCGTATTTATACTCACTCAAGCAACCACCACAATGACTTCATTTTGGGTAACTCCATTCATTCAAGATATAATATTTTTTTTTGGTTGACTTCTTCTCTTAGAGGTTAATAACCCAATACAGTTATCTCTGAGCCTATTACGTCTCTAGGTTATTAGCCAACTCATTAGGGTTTCTTCTTGCTTCGAAATATTCTATTCTCAATAAGTTTACATGTGGAGCTAAATACCTCCCCGCAGCTACCATATCAACACTCCTCCTAGCTAGGGAGGTACATGTGCAATGGTCTGTTAACAATCATACCATTCACCCAGAGCATCAACATAGTCGTCTTAGACTATCTCCATGAGCATCATTATCACCATCGATGTCATCACATCATTTCTTGAAACCATACTCCATCCAATTAATCAGACATGATGTTGGATAAGTTACCACACCACAGAGTGATACAAGATCCATTCTTCTAACTGACATATGTCCTATGAGTATGTGTTGAACCATTTTCCTACCAGAAACTCTCTATCCTTTAATCATTCATCCGATGATAATCATTTACCAAATTGTTGATAGTCTTCAATGTAATTCTAACAAAATAGAACACAATTGTGTTTATCCATAGTAATACAAAACTACAATCCAGTGGTACACTACTACACACCAAGTAGCAAACAAATACTTGATTAGTAATGTATAGTCACTAATAGTGGAACACATCCACCACAATATATACATCTATTATCATACGGGCCTTCATAACAATCGCCTCGATATTAACTCGCATTGTGAAACAATGTTAAGGATATAAATTAGAATCATATGGGCCACCTTTTCACTCACATCTCGTGGAGATCTCGAAGAATATCTCACTGAGTAGAACAACATCAACAATGGTCTATCTTCCTTATTCTTCTCAAAACAAGGAAGAATGATTGTTCTCGATTTATAAGCTCCTGACCATTTCCCACTCTGGGCCATTCTCCAACACTAAACAAAGTGTAACCGAGAGAATGAATTCACCCTAAGGAATGTCTCTGTCCTCGACACGAAGCCCGACCATTCCCCACTTAGCTATCTCCTCCCAGACTAAACAAGTGCAACTCGAGAGAATGAATATAATTCCTAAGGACGAACAACCATTTCCTATTAACCACAAGAGGAAAGATTGTTCTGTATCAACCTCCAAAACTTAACCATTCTTCAAGTTAACCACAATGAGAAATCATTGATGAGTATGGCCGGCCTTCTTGAGTAACCCTCAAGAAGAGAGACTTCAGACCACTCCCCATGTTAACCACAATGGGAAGTCGTCTGGTACATCAACAACTGACCATTCTCCGACTAGAAAATGTAAGGTCCGTCATAAATCTCTATCCACTTTCTGAACTGGAAAGTAATTACCATCCTAGACCATTTTTCTAATTGAAAAGACCATTCAATAATACATCGCTCCTCCTGAACCTAGAGTCTTTTTCAATAAGGAAGTCATCTCCACAAGCTTCAACTTGAGTATGCAAACTCTTTTCATCTTGCATGTGTTATCACCGTAAATGTCTCCTTATATGCTCATCTATGGAGATATGTATTGAAGAAATCATTTTCTTTTCGACTTCATCCCTGATAATGTAATGCTTGATTTCAAATGCACTGTCTCGAACACCGGTTTTCTGAAGGCTTCATTTAGCTCTTATCAATAGAGTATATTATTGTTGAAAAACTGGAACATACCCATGTGGAATTTCTTCATTCATCATGAGATATGATCTACTAGGTAATCATCTTGATACAATATCTTTGTTATAGAAAATCGTCACCACGCTTCTATTGTGCAATCGGAGGTTTCCACCAAGTTATCTTCTTCCATCCGCATATATGGGTCTCTTTCAAAGTCTCGAGGTTGCTTTTCATATACTCTTGTTCAATTGTTCTCGAGAGAACAGCCTTTGCATTCATCTCGATGTAGAACTCCAACCAATGTATATTATGGATGATATAATGACTTATGTAGAGGTATGTCCGGTTTACAAGCAATCATCATAATCTTCTCCTCCATTCCAGAACCTCGTAGCCCGATCTTGCAATGTTTGTATTCATATATACTATTATTCATCACAACTTCCATTACTTCTGCTTGATTTATTCTAGTGAGTTCATGCTCGCCGTAATCTTGGTGATTCTTAATACATTGACCGGTTATTCTCGGCTTCTCTTCCTTTCTTTGGAATCTTTCATGTTCTTCCTAATGTTTCTTTAGCTCTTGGGTTCATGAAGCTTAGATTCCATGCCTTAAAGATTCTCCCATTTCTTCTTTCATCATAGGATCACAAACATGGATGGACAACCAGGGATAATATAAGGCTTCTCTTCGAAGAATAATTATTCTGAGGTTGAACTGAACACACACTGCCTTTCATGGCTTCTACCATGGATATATACTTCATCATCTTCACGGATCATAGGATTAGATCCCTCCCTAATCCTGCTTCATGTATGAATGCATGCCTTTTCCTTTTTTAGGTGTGATATATAATCGTCTCCCTCCATCTAGGCGAGTCCACACTTTCATCTTATCCTTACCCATTATGCAAAGTGTTATAAGTCTTTCTCCAATTTGTTTCTCATTTTGCTTCTTCTAAGTCTCTTCGTGATTGATCTTGATTGCTTATCTTGTAATAGCTTCCACATGATTTGTTTGATGTATTTCATCCATTTGTGTGTTTTATCCGGGACTTGCTAATGATACCAATCATTATCTTGTTGTTCTTCCATAGGTATAGTTCTTCTTGAAACACAATATCTTCTAAGAGATAGATATACAATATATGTGTAGAGACTATGCACACAAGATATGTACAAGAACTAAGAAGAGTATCAGCAATTCTCGTAAGAAGAAGTCTCTTTCATCTTGCTTAGTCTTCTTTGTAGGTTCCTTTTCTTCGGAACCGATGCTTTGTATGTGTCCCCTTCCTTTTGAGTTTATAGTTCGACAATGATTCTTGTAGTGACCATACTTCGGCAGCTAAAGGCCATTTCTCAAATGTCTTCTCTTTGATTTGGATTTCTCCTGAGTCAAACTTCTTTTGATTCTCAAATTCTTGAATCTTGTTGTGAAGGCTTGATCGTATTTCTTTTGGGGCTTCTTTGCACCGATCCTAGATTCTTCTTGAGCACAACAAGTCCAAAGTTCTTCAAATGTAGGATACTCCTTCCTTATGTTCATGCTTGGCGGAAATGCATCCAATGCCTTGGGAAGACCATTGAGTACTATGTTTACCAATTCCTTTCTCCGAAAGATGATCTCTTCAATATCTTGTAGTTGATCTCTAATCGAGATATTCTCACAAAATATGATGTTATGTGTCCTCATCATTCATCTTCATACCACGGAAGCTCATTCTTCACTCATAACTTGTCCAATGTTTCTAACCAGAAGAGATTTGTTAGGGCATCGTGACATCTTCTTCGATGAGTCAAGATGAGAGTTGTAGGGTATCAAGTGGTCTTTATAGATTCCACCTGGCGATTCTCATAGCATTGATGTCATCGCTTTGAACGCCTCCATAATCGCAACGCTCAGGGTTCCTTCTTTCCTTCTTCTCAAACATTGGTTCCAGACGCATCTTTCCTTTCATGATATTCTAACACTTTATTCTTGGGTAAGGATGGTGGTCGCATCCTTATCTTCCATGCTCAAGTTAGAAGATCCATATAACTTGTTCTCTGAATTTTATAGAGTAAGTCGTGGTCGCTTTTGATTTGGTCAACCTTGTGATTTGACCGTGAACTCAAACTTGACGCTCTTGTCTTAAGCCGGTGAGTATCAAGATGCTAGGCGAAAGCGACCGACTGCCTTCCGGGAAAAATTAGGTCAATCCTTCACTTAATGTGCCTCAACAAAAGGTTTAGGATTTCCGCAACTGCACCTGCTAGTAACGCTATATTGCAGGATCGCCCGCTAGAAACCCTAGTGGCGCTTCTTCAACGAAGCTCAATATCCTACGCACTATGTTTCCGCCGGGTTAGACTCAATGAAGGAGGTGCGGGCCCATAACTTGTTAGAATATGAAATATGTTTGTTCGTTTTACCATTGAAAATACTTATTGTCACCCAACCATAGGTCAAGCACATCTCCTAGCACCACCTTAACCTTGACGAGAATCACTCCGGAAGCAAACAATCTAGGCTAGAGCAATATACAAAGGGTAGTGCACCTTTCAACAGGGATAGCGCATCAACAAGAGTTTATCAGATAGTCCAAACCCCAGCCAAGAGATATTCTAAGACAAAACATAACTGATAGCTACAAAGAACCGTAGACCGGTTAACTTCTCCCAAACCTCAGGCGCAGAAAATCATAATCGCAGCGCTAAAAGTGTTGTTTCCTCAGAATTTGAGACGCTGAATGAGAACCTGGCCTATATTTGCGCCACTTCCGCTAATCACCGAGCCAACTTCTCATTCTGGTATCCGCTCTATTCAAGATATTATTATTTCTTTCTCTCACGGGACTTCTTTCTCTTGGAGGCTAATAACCTAATACAAGTTGTCTCCTTGAGCCTAATATGTCTTCTAGGTTATTAGCCAACTCATTAGGGTTTCTTCTTACCTCAAATATTCTATTCTCGTCAAGCTCACACATGGAGGTAAATACCTACAACGCCTTCCTACCATAATATCAAAAAATTATGCTTCCATTTGAGTTAGTCATGTAGGGTACCACTCAAAGATAGTGTATCAAAATTGACCACAAATAATACTTTCAACAATTCCATCTTGCAATCTCAATCTTTGACATTTGTAGGCTTCTTCACTTGGTTTTAGGGGCTTCTTCACTTGGTTGTGGCTCCTTCAAGGCTCCATTTGTGTACAACCTTCAAAGTGGGCATGTGAAACAACCACATGTTATCTCATCCCAGATGGTCCATGCTTAAAAGCTATGCCATTAGGGGACCACTTTAGAGTTATATACATTTATGTAAGGCCCTTCAAGGCACCTCATGCCTCTTTCCAAGTGGGACACCATTAATGGCCTGTATTTATTCAATTTGCTTTAACATTGACTTGTCCTCATGGTTTGACTATTGCATGTTGGCTTCTCAAGGCTTCATCAATATGTCTTCAAGGCTTCCTCTCTTGGCTTCATGGATTCAAGGATTCTTTATTTGGCTTCATGGCTTCAAGGATTTTTTCACTTGGCTTCATGGCTTCATGATCCAAATTATTTTCTAGCACAATGAGAGATAAGATATAATAAATAATTGTAATAGAGATATATTAGATATCCACACAGCAACATATATATGTATTAGAGATATAACCATAAACAAACAAATACATGCATTACATAATTGCTATTAATGGGAGTTTAAATGTACAAAACTAGAAATATTAAGTGTAAGACTCTTTAGAATGGTGGAAACTTATCTCGAGAAGAGATGTGACAACTACTTTCATTCACAAGAAGATGGTGGATGTTTACAATGAGGTTATAGAGGTTTTTAACATAATAAAACCAAACCCAACTTTATATTGCCAAATATTCACTAACCCCACAAGGCCTGGTGGCCCACCTCCCAGTGTAAATTTCTGGCAGACTGCTTGAAGCATGATACTGTGGCTGATGAGATATTCTATTTCTGCCACATCATGATTGAGTGCCCACCATTAAAGGTCCATTCACAGTCTCAAACCCATGTTGAAGGACTCAAAAACTGCTAATGAACAGCCAAAAAAATCCATGAGCCATTGAAATAGTGGGTGTCACCACAGGTCCATTCTGATCCACACAGGTTTCCCTTCCCAGGAAGCACCCATTCACAAGCTGAGCTCTGTAGGTTGCCATGATTCCCAAACCCCTGGTAGCCTGCTGTTCTGCTGTAGAGAAATTGTACGTTTTGTCAGGAAGTTTGCCCATGGGAAATCCCATGGAAGGCTTGAACCTCTCAACTAGTTTCTCGGCTTACATGGATGATCTGCAAAATGAATCTTGCCATCAATTCTTGTCTGACTTCTTGTTGATGAGGCGTTCTTGGACTGAAGTTCTAATGTAGTATTGTTCCTCTGTTCACCTTGAATTGTGTTTAGGAAGAGGGTTAATGGAAGGAGTTCATTTCATGCACCATTAGCACAAACCACTCCTGTGGACCATGAGGAGACCCCTAGCAGCCACACATTACAGGTTCTGAGACTCTCCCAGCAGGCAGCCCAGCCTTAAAAGAACATGATGCAGCATCTAAATATCATTGGCACACTGGTCCTGAAGACTTTGGATTATATGGGTGCTGGAGCACCTGGTTTCATGACAGCTGAGGTCTGTCCTGAAGGCCACCCACAGCCATGGTTTCTGTGTGGTGCTGGTTCACAACCAAACATGGATGACCCATCAGGACAGGGTCTTTTGGCCCCTCATATAAATGACAATTAGGTTTTCTCACCATGGAATTATGTCTCTCAGATCTTGGCTTGCTTTGTGCTCAAGGAATTGTTACACGCTATGATGGGTTCCATCTATTATTCATCCCATTATTTTCCAACTCAACCACTGACTTTTCTGACCCCAACCAACGATTACCATCCCATTACACCAGGATTTTAGAAATCACCACCACATCCCTTTGTTCTCTCTGTCATTCCTGGCCTTTCCCAGGACGGAAACGGCTGAGGCCTGCCAGCCAGTCTGCTCACCGGCTCTCAAGTCATGATCACTGTATCCCCTGCCTGCACCAAATTGCCCATTCTGATAGTTATTCCATTGTTAAAGCCCGAAGTATTTGAGATGTCCAAGCAACCACATCAAGCTGGATGCAGTCCCCAACCTGATGCCTCTGGAGTCTCTCGATGTCCTCCCAAGTCTATGCCAGTGATGAACCCAACCGTCCCTCACGTCCACCATCATCATAGCTACCAACATGGTAATATTGTTCCTTGACTACATCCACAAAATCCCAAGGTTTCGCCCCATATATTCCAAACTCCTATGTGGAACTTTTCTCCCAGCCAGTTTCCCACCATTTTTTTGAGATGGGGGAGAGCCCCTTTAAGGGGAGGCGTGAAAGTGATATTTTCCCTGTCGGGTAAATTGTGAATAGAGAAATAACCTTCTAAAGTACATTTAACCATTTTCTAGGGTATCCACATCTATGTGATCTCAAATGAGAATATCGTACCAACTTAAAATCTTTGAAAGGAGAGGTGCCTCCAAAGTGGCCTTCAGCTTTGACAAAGACACACCGCTATTATTCTAATAGAGCGGAAGGATGTGGGAAAAATTCTCCATCATTTCATCCCTCTATCGCATGAGAGCTTGCTCAAGCAACATATTAATAGGAATTCTTGCTCTATCGCTTTTCCTTTCTTCCCAAACCATGGAGGCTTCAGCATTCGAGAGTTTATTGTCAGTCAAGAGAGACAAGCTCGAGACCAACTTGCTATATTCGGACCTAGTCGGATGCATTGAAAACGATTAAGAGTGTTACCATACCACAATCGACCGGGAGCATATTTTTGGTACGACAAAATGAGAGCGGATATATAATAAAGAAATGTACGAGATATATCAAATATCTAATAGTATAAAAATATACCAGATATATAACCATAAACATAGAGATACAATAATAATACACAATTTCTATTAATGAACGAATGTACAAAATCAGAGAAATACAGAAGCACTCGTTAGAATGGTGCATCTATCTCAGAAGATGTGACTGCCACGGCTCATTCACAAGAAGAGTATGATGTTTACAATGAGGCTCTAGAGGCCTTTTCAACATAAAGAAAAACCAAAACCATAACCCCAAAAGACGAAACTCCTAAAGGTTTGTGGGCCCCAATGAAGGTAGTTGATACGTCAACTTCACGAGGACATAACTTTGGCATACAATCTCCATTTGGGGTGCATGATAGCTCGAAAGGTATTGATAGTGGTTTCACGTGCCCAATTCCTTAGAGCAATGAGGTGCACAATCATGAAAAAAACATCGTTTAGGACCTCACAATGGCCCTCCCAAAAGTTTAGGACCCCAAAAACTCTAAAAATAGTAAATTGCCAAAAACTTGTTTTCTGAGCTAGTCGGAATAGGTGGGTGGCCACCGATATCCAATTGATCACTTCAATACTCAAAACAATTCTCAAGGCTTCTTAATTGGCTTCATGGCTTCAAGGCTTCTTTACTTGGTTTCATGGCTTCAAGGCTTCTTTCACTGCTTCATGGCTTCAATACTCAAACAATTCCTTTTCAATCGCCACATCACCATCATCGCTGTTACATCCCTTTATCATTACCAATCGCGATCATCATCATCATGCCCACTTTGACATCAATGACAACATTTTCAACATAAGGAACTATGAAGGTTCTGCAAAATGTGTTGAGAGTCGATTTTGTGCTAATTGTGGCAGTGCAGAGTAATTGTACCATAACTCAACCAAAACTACTTACTATTCATATGGATTGATGAGGCCATGCATCTTTTATGATCTCTCAAAAGACACACAAAGGAAAGTTAATGAATCGTCATTGTTGGCAAATTGTTGATGTGATGATCATTTCAAGCGTTATAGACCATTGATCTCATATGAACCAATTGCTTCTAACCTATAATTAAGTTGTAATGATGAACCACAAAAATGTGCCCAAACATAATGATAGCACTTGATTTCCTTCAAAAATGTGTCTACACATAATAATGACCCTCAATGTTCTCTTAATGTAATAGTTTTTGGGGGATTTTATTTATATATCACCATTTTTCTTTCCACATGTCTCGTTTAAACTAGCTATCATGTTTTTTTAGGAGCATTGCCCGAACTCTATTAGAAACCTTGACTATTTTGGACTTAAGGTTGATTTAACAATGGGAGTATTTGAGAACATCATCTACCACATCCTCCCTCTATGCATTTATCGATGCTTAATTCGCTAATTAATTATTTTACTTATTAACAATAGGAGTATTTGAGAACATCATCTACCACATCCTCCCTCTATGCATTTATCGATGCTTAATTCGCTAATTAATTATTTTACTTATTAACAATAGGAGTATTTGAGAACATCATCTACCACATCCTCCCTCTATGCATTTATCGATGCTTAATTCGCTAATTAATTATTTCAATTAATTATTCATAAACCTTGTTTAAAGATCCTCTATTAATTAATTATTTGTAACCCATTTATATTAAAAAAACAAAAACAAAACATCATCCCCAAATCACCCAAATTCATTTCACCACTCCCTTTTCCCTATTTCGAAGAAATGTGAATATAATATTTATAATGTTAACATCAAATGGAGTTATAGCGAGGAATACAGTTATAGACCCATGACAGAGAGGGGCGTGCATGGCACAAACCGTGGATTTGCATCTTAAAGGTAGCTTCGCAGTATGGATGGCTTGCCCTTTGAAGTCGGCCGATACCATCTTCGTTCTAATGATACCATGATAAATATATCCCAAATGCCAGTCTCTAGCGGTGATTTCTTCAGGAATTAAGGTCTGTATTCTCTTGAAGGTGTTCGTATACGCACTGGGGTTTTCATCATATAGCTATGGGAGAAGAAGTTAGGAGAGATCGATTGGACGAAGATGTTATGGACAAGATATCAGAGAGGTTATCGAATCTTGCAGACCTCCATTTGCCGTATGCCATGCGCACCAGAGAGGAGCCCGTTTCTCCCTTAGAGGTCAAAGATCTGTTAGCCGCTCTACTCTCCAGAGATCCTGGTATTTTCCTAGGTATGTGTTTTGTATTCTTTTTTTTATCAAACTGTTCATGGTTTTCATTTTGTTGTCATTATTATATAATTTTGTGAAGATTGTAAGACGAAACAATCTCACAGAAAAATGCCCACAGAAGGCTGTAATTTGTTTTGCGCAATTAGGGTTTTTGGAGGAATTAGGGTTTTGAAATAGGGCGATGACACGATGTCAAACCCAGTCGGTTTAAGGTTATTGTAAGGTTTGAGAACAGTAGAGGTTCCAGGTCTGAGGGGTCTCTATTCCGCCCAAAAAAAAATTCCTCTTCTCTTCGGAATGTATGCCATTAGGTTAGGATGGATCACAGCCAAAGTGAAACCCTAATTGACAATTTGACATTCTCAGTGAACCAATGCCCTGTTGTCAAAACAACTTAAATTTTGACTTGATGGAAAAAAATATAAGCGATTCACGAGAGCCAAAAGTTTTACTTTTTTCTTTCCTCGTGCCAATATGCTGAGAAATTTCACCGAATACATAATCCCCGACACCATAATGTCACTACAGGTCAAAGCCACAAGACTCAGACTCGGCAATGACTGGCTAAACTTAAATCAAAGAGTCAACATAAACAGGCCATGACTCGGCAATGACTGTCGTGGATATTCTATTGTAAACTTCTGTGGATATTCTATTATAAACAGGCCATATATTACTAGTTTTTCGTGTCTGTAAGATCAAATGAAATGGGACTGGCTGATACTTGTGTTTGTGTTCTTTGTCGATCTATGTTAGACCTTTCTTACTGATTTTAATCCTGTAATTATCATTTGGTCAGAACGCTATGGCTCCAAGTTGAAGACTGAAGAGCTTCAGGAGTTTGAGGTGCTTAAAGATGATTATGCGGTTAATTGGCATTTGAGGCATCTTAAAAGTATCTTAAATCCAACAATTGAGGAGAAGAGGTTGCACGCTGTTACAGCTAAGAACCGGCGCCTTGCATACATGGAGAGGCTTATTCATGATGGACAGTATTTCTCTGAAGATGCAATGAGGGAAAGAGCTCCCCTTTTACATCACGAATATGTTGGGAGATTTCAGGATCCGAATAGTCGGGGGTTCTCTAGACCTGGGGAGCGTTGGTCTGAGACATTGATGCGACAATCAGAAGAAGCAAGGATAGTTCAACAGATTAAAGAGGAGCAAGAACGGCTAGGCATTGTAGAGGAAGAAACAGACGAGGAAGAAGAGGGAGGAAATGAAGAGGAAGAGGAGGAAAATGATTCTACAAGTAATGAGGTATGCTTGAATTGGTTTTCTTTGTTTCCTTGTAATAATTTGTTATTCCAAGTGTCAGCTTTTGTCACCACTAGATACAATTTAATAACTCTATAATGGTTTGGAATCACTGTTGCATCTGCCATTAGCATTTGCCTTTACAATGACTTTGGGGATTATCTTCAAATTTTTAGTGTATGCTTTCATTTTTTTTTTCAATGGAAGAAATTGCGGGAACCTCCCCAGTATATCCCCACATTTCGCTTCGCTGCAGGGATATCGAGTGAGGCTCAACAATCTCATCAAATATCCACAATAGTTGGCCTGGGATTTGACCATGAGACCTCATTCATAGTAACCACAGCACTCAACCACTCGAGCTAACCTATGGGGCTTTTTATAAAAAATAGAAAAAAATTAAGTAATTAACTCTCTTTCATTGTATTGAATGCAGGAAATGACCAAAAATGACAAACATGCAAATGGCGACGAAAATGGTGCTGTTCATCAGGAAAACATGTCTCCATCTGAAAGACTTGTGTCAGATGCACGGCACTCTAAAAAGACAATATCAGATGAGGAGGTAGAAATGAAGATGGAACATTTTACTCGTATCATGCAAGAGAAGTTCCTCTCTGGTGATGATACAGAGCATGTAGATTATGCTTACATAGACAATAATGTATCATTGGATGATCATTGGTTAAGGGAGATCACCCAGGATGCAGAGGAGAAATATTTCGAAGATGATGATTAAGTTTGTGTTATTTGTACATATCCCTTTAAAGCCTCGACAATGGTTTGTTGTAATCCATCTGTCTCCTCCATATCTTTTCTTTTGTCAATATTTTATATTTGCCTCCTCTGTATATGAAATTGAAATCGAAGATCTTAATATTATGTGGTATAGTGAATGCCACGTGGGAATGGGAATGATATTTTGGATGTAGTGGATCTATATATTGGAAATCGCCAATTCTATTTTTTTTTTTTTAAGTTGGTGGCAATGATCATGAAGCCTGTCTTTGCAATATTACCCTGGAACCCTTGGGGAACAAAGTGGCACATTCAACAGCTTGACCTTACGTTTGATTTGTTGTAATGTCAGATTTTTATAATACCCATCGAAGGTGAAATTAATTTATTGCTTGGCATTGTTTGATAAGATTACAATAGATCTAATATGGCAATATTAGTGCAATTTTACAGCTGGTGTCTAGCATGCCACCCAATGCAAGCAAATCTAGCCCTGAGGTTCTAATAGTAATTGGCTTGGCCTAAATTATTGAACCCCCAGCTTGGAGATTATTATAATATCTCTCAGCATTCATTAAACTTTATATCATAATATGGCTTCCAGTGATACCTTTGACTGTTATCAGTTTTATATTTTCTCTGGCGTTGTCGCCATTTAAATATTTTTGTCATGGTGCATATAATTTAATATGGTTTGGCACCCTTATTTATAAATTATATTTTGATTCTGTGCACTCCATGTTATTTTTAAAGCTCCTGCTTTTTAGAATTTGATATTCCTTACCAGCATAGAGCCGTTGGGCATCTTTGTTGACGTCTTTAAAAGCCACAACTTTGGCAAACCTAGATTATAAATGCTTCATTTATGTTTGTACATATATTCTAATCATATGCAGTCCAAGTTTTTCTAAAAAGCTCGTGCTTTGTAGAATTTGATTTTCCTCACAAGTCCATGTTTTTCTAAAAAGCTCGTGCTTTCTAGAATTTGTTTTTCCTCACAAGCATAGAGGCATTGGCAATTGTATCGGTCAGGATTAAAACCTCGCAGCTTCTGTAATAAAAAAAAAATTTTCTCACTGAACGATCTTGAGCAAATCTGGTTTTGCCTTTCAGAGTCTCTATTCTGATATCATGTTGATTTTCCCTAGAAACCTAGCACCCAACAATTAACTCAAAATAAAATTGCTTTATTTATTAATTGCACAATTAGATTATCGACGAAACATTTGGGTAAACACCCCTGGAAAAACCTTGCGGGAAAACCATATCTTCTTTTATTAATCTTGGGCTCCCTTCGTGGGATAATGGCCCTTCAAAGGATTACAATGCAGCAATAGCCTAACTTAGACATTTAACTTAATTAATTAAAAGGACATTCACTATAATTGATGATTCATAAAGTGAACTTCCTAAAGTTTACTGGGAGGTTACAAGGACAACTTCCACATGCTAGACATTGAGCTTATGTGGAAGTACTTGTCTGACGCTAATATATCAACACTCCCTCTTAGCGAGGAAGGTACTTCTACCACTTGTAGGTGGCTCTATCTTCACTATTAGATCTGCTACTTTGCTAGCTCTGGCTACTCCCTTTACAATAAAAGCTATTCCAACCATCTTGCTTGGACCTATCTGCAAAGACTTTCCTTTGATCATGCTCTTATAAGCTGTAATCTTGTACCATCACTTCTTCTAGATAGTCTTGGAAGGCTGCTCCTTACCACTGGAACCTGAAGGCTCTCTCCCTTTGAGTTGTTCAACTTTCAGAGCTATTTGCTTCATGTCCTCTGTCACTCTACTATTGCTTGCCATAACTCGCATAGGTTTTCCCTTTATCCTATACAACTTGCTCTCTCTAACTCCAAAGATCACTGCTTTGTCTGAGCTAGATCCTTTGGGCATGATCAATCACTGTCCACCTCAAAATAAGACCTCATAGCCCTTCTTCTCAATCGCTGAGACTGAGAGCACACTCCTCTTGAGTTTTAGCACCTATAGCACATTTGTCACTTTTAATATGCCACCTAACTCCATTCGAAATGGCATTGTCCCATATCCCTGCACTGCATGCTTGGTCCCCATACCATGTTCCACATACAGATTTGAATCAGAATCTGTGAAGCTCTCAAACACCTCTCGTGCTCCTGTCATATGACATGAGGCTCCACTATCTATTAGCCATGCACCAATTGATATGGAGCCCAAGTTTATTTGGGAAACAAGCAAGAGCTCTGACTGCTCAAACTTCTTTGCAAACTCGTCCATTTGAGCCCTTGTTGACGCAACTACTGCCCAAGGTAGTTTTGGAAACAAGAGGCTCAAACTTCTTAGCAAACTTGTCCATTTGAGCCTTTGTCGATCCAGCTACCTCTGGTTGCAACTCGTTTCCCCCCTTCTTGTTTAGACATTGACCTGCATAGTGCCCAAACTTGTGACATGCAAAGCAATTGACTTTGCTCATGTCCTTTTTGTCGTCTATGCGGGCAATCTTCTTGCCCTTCTTTACCTGGCTAGTAAGAGTAATGTTTTGATCAACATTCTTGTACCTGTCTCCATTCAGTTCTTCATCGCGAAGTTCCTCTTGAACGAAGTCATCCCACAACCTTGACCAATTAGGGAGCTTCTCTTGTGCCATGACTCCTTTGATGAAAACAATGTCCACTCCTTCATGGATCCTTTGAGCGCCATCCTCGCCAACTCCGGGTCATCCATTGCTTCCCCACTGTTGGATCCGGGTGATATAAATCGTCATTGTATATGATCTTGTCATCTTTGTGTCCCTAAGTTTCTCCCTCAACACCATTTTGCAATTCTTGTTCTTTCTTTGAAACAAGCTTTTCAGAGCCTCCCACATGTCCTTGGCTGAGTTCTTCCCTGATAAATGAGGGATCAAGTGATCCTTCACTTCGTCTAGGATTATCCTTTTGACTTTCACGTCCTTTAAATTATGGATGGCTAGGGCTTTTGGATCTATTGGTGGGGCCACGATGGAGTTGGAAAACTCCCAGATATCATTCTCCATCAACGTCCACATGATTCGCTCGTTCCAAGGATTGTAGTTGGACACCCCGTCCAACTTGTCTTTGAATCACAATCCCAACGTTGCCATATTGGCAACCTGCTGAAAAACTCAAAATTGGTTGGCTCAGACCTATTGCTCGTTACACGAGTCTGTTGTTTGCTATCCGAATCCTTTTTGAGATTGCCCAGAGCCTTTTTAGGCGTTTCTCGACTATCTTAACTTGTTGCCCAAGTTGCCTACCAGACTTGCCTCCCACACTACTTAGTGCGACCCACGATGGATTGAACTCCTTTGGATTAAAACCCCAACGTTTGTAATTTAAAAATAAATTTCTCATTGAAAAACGATCCTGAGCAAATGTTGTTTTGCCTTTTAGATTCTCTGCTCTAATACCATGTTGATTTTCCCTGGAAACCTAGCACCCAACAATTAACTCGAAATAAAATTGCTTTGTTTATTAATTGCACAGCTAGGTATCAACGAAACATTAGTCAAAGCTTAAAACATAAACCAATAACACTTGCACAAAATATTCGGTAAGCACCCTTGGAAAAACCCTCGCGGGAAAACTAGATCTTCTTTTATTAATCTTGGGCTCCATTCCTGGGATAATGGCCCTTCATAGGAATAGTCTAGCCCACTCGGTTGTTATATCCCTCGCTGCCCCTTTGCACCTTTACTCAACTCTGCCCGCCCACTCACACTTGGATGATCTCTCTTCACCCACTCAATGAGATCTCCTCACTCACTATGTGTGTCTCATCATCCTACCCAGACCGCCTTTTATTACATCGAGTTAAACATAAATCCAAAACCCTAGATCTCTTAAAGTGATCAACAGATGAGATATAATCTCATGTTCACTTTAGATCTAATGGCTAGGACTTAATCAACTCACTTAAGTTACTAATGTCAATTAACTTAGACATTTAACTTAATTAATTAAAAGGACATTCACTTTAATTAATGACTCGTAAAGTGAACTTCCTAAATTTATTAAGAACTTCCACATGTTAGACATCAAGCCTATGTAGAAGTACCCATGCAACGCTAATACATCAACACTCCATTCATAATTGGTTTAGTTTTGAAAAAATGGGTTCCTACCAATTGTCCCTTTTCTCTAGTTTAGGAGGTGTTTTAACCTTTTTGAAATGGCGAACCATGAGTACTTGTCTTGTGGAAGAGGTAGGATTGGTTGATTATGGTGGCTCCTCACAAATAACTCAGCTAACACAATGGAAAGTCCTTCAAATCAATGTTGTAGGAGAGGACACATTGATGGAGCAAGGGAATTAGGCTAGAGCTAACCCCCCAAGAATCACTTCAAACATGCTAGAGTTAACCCCTTAAGAATCATTGACCAAGCAAAAAATACATTCTTTGGCTCAACTAAAGGTTTTCGTATGTTTTTGAGCTTAAAAGATTGATTTTTCTGCTTTAATTTAGGCCTTCACAACTCATTTAATATATCTAGTTATAACTATCAACAACCCTACATTGTTTAGAGGTTATAGAGCAATTCCATTTCCAATCTCTTTAGTGGACTATAGTGCCTATAAACCAAGCTTAATAAAAATAATATTAGGGACTATAGAATTATTTTACCTAGATTAGCTAGACAAAGTTTATCCATGACTTCCAATCTTGAGTTTTATAGTCAAAGGTCATTGATCTTGTTGATTTTCATTGAAAAATGTGTGGACATAAGAAATCAACATTTTCAACCAATGCTTTTCCATTAAAGAACAAAGTTAACAAATTAGATACTATTCATTGAAAAAGGCCAAATATGGGTGTGGCTCCTTTTCGACAAAGCTTTAGCTTCATGACCTCCCAAGGTTTCCAAATGATTTTTTTAGACAAAATTCCCTTTAATCCCTATATAAATAGGGGTGATTAATAAAGTTTGGGCTTCTTTCCAATAAATCTTTGGCTTCTTGGCCTCCCAAGCTTTCCAAATGCTTTTGGAAACATAAGTCCCTTTATACACATATAAGTGGGGGTGATTAATAAAGTTTGGAAGGTAAAGCCTTTCCATGAGCTTTTTCCAAGTGGGGAAGCGAAAATGATACACTAAGTAGAACTTTCCATGCCCCCTTTCCTTCATTCACTTGGATAATTCATTTGGAACACAAGGAATGACCCTAGGTGTGAGTCTTGATGGCCCCCATTCCATGGGTAGGCAACACAAATTCTAATATACTCTTCATAAGCCTTTTTATCCTCAATGATGTTAGACCATAGGAAATTAAGAAGGGTGTTTTCTAGCATTTGGTAGGTACTAATAGAAATAATCCAACATAAGGAATAATATACATGTGTGGTAGCAAACATTTGGTGCAACTCTTAAACTTTGCATCTAAAGCTTGTGCTTGGTAATCCATTGTTGATTTTTTGTTTCTATCCCTTGGATGACCACATCCCACACTCTTTTGGAGAGACTTGGAATGCAAATGGAATTTCCAAATCTTTTTGAAAACTTGCCCAAGCTAGATTCAAGACCATCCTTGTGAGGCTAGCTAGGTTTGTACTTCACATTGTCCTATAAGATTGCGTTTTGTTCCAATGGATCTTAGATCTTGAAATATCACAAAATATTTGAAGCTATTCCATAGCATTTTCCATTGAGCACTAATCCTCTAGCATTATGAGAGAATAGTTATCATTTTATGTTCATCTGCATTTCTTATTGCTACTTGTGCATAATGCTCATTGTAGCCTGCTTACTGCCATTGCATTCATTTTTGTCATTTGTCATTTATTTCACTTGTTCATGCATCTCAAACCTTATCCCTAGAAGAAACATGCTTGTGGCCATCCATTTCTTGCACAATGTTTTTTTGTTTTTGTTTTACACAGGTCTATTCCATGCACTTGGAACATAGTTGCATGTCATGTGATGCTTGTCTTTTTCATTGTATCATGGCATTTTTTTATTCTTTTTTTTTCTAGGATTTTTTAACACGAAAAAAACAAACTAATATTTATAAAAATAAAAGGGGGAAATAATAAGATTTTTATCATCTTTGTATATGTGGCAGTAATCAAGTCATGTCTCCTTTTAACAATGCACCTATTTTGCATCAGTTCTTTACAATTGGGTTTTAGTATTTTCTTATGACTTGTACCATGATTTAGAGTTTTACTCCAATTGGTTACTATTCCAATCACTATAATAACGATTGTCTCAATGCCTCCCATATTCATGGTTTATATCATTGGTTTGTCCAAACCACCATTGTATCATGCTTATGCTCAATGTATGTTTGTGCTCCAATTAGCCATTCTTTAGATTTCTTGACGGTCCATGTCAACATTTCCTATTGTCAAATTGTTCTTAGTTCATCGTCGTAACCATTGTTTTACTCATGCTAGTGTGGGAGGATTCATTATCACCTTTTAACCAACATGTCTTCTCCTATCGACTACAACACATTGCTATGGGAGAAAGATTTATAATCACTAGCACCCAAACAATTACTTTCATCATTGGTTAGTTGCCTTGTACTTATCAATAATTTTCATCATTGGTCATTGATTGAGTGGTTTTCCCTGTGTTTGATGGCAATAATTTTATTCACATAGTGGGATTTGTGTTGTACCTTGGATTATGTTTTCCATATTACTGAAATGTCTTTCCTTTGACAGTGATTTCCATCATTAATTACTACTTAGAAAGTATTTCTTATGCACTGTTTTCATTTGGTGTATTTGGAAGATGTACTTGGTGGTGTGTTGCTTTCAGTCATTGTCCAAGACCTTCAAATCATATCATGTCCCTGATTCTTTCTTGTGTTGGTTGATGAGAGATTCCTTAGTTTGTCTTTCTAGTGGATCTCTACCTATCAACATCAACATTTTTGCTCTAGGAACGAGATTTAGAGACCTTTATAGTACCTTAGGGCTTGCGGTCTTCAGTGGTAGGTTTCCTCACTATTGACAATGTATATCTCAATGAACCCAGATTGATAGATTCTACAAGTGTTTGATATCAACACATTCATTCACACTTGCTAGAATGTATTATGTACCTTGGTGCCCATTATCATCATTGGTGGATTACCTCGCATTTGTGTGTTGTTTTCAATCATTGTCCAAGACCTTCAAATCATATCATGTCCTTGATTCTTTCTTGTGTTGGTTGATGGGAGATGTCGTAGTGTCTTCCTTCCTGTCAACATCGACATTTTTTCTATAGGAACAAGATTTAGAGACCTTTATAGTACCTCGGGGCTTGCAGTCTTCAGTGGTAGGTTTCCTCACTATTGACAATGTATATCTCAATGAACTCACATTGATAGATTCTACAAGTGCTTGATATCATCACATTCATTCGCACTTGCTAGAATGTACTATGTACCTTGGTTCCCATTATCATCATTGGTGGATTACCTTGCGTCTGTCTATGGTATACATCAATGACCAATGATCCAAGGTTTTTTTCCATGTTCAACTTCAGATCATTTACTCTCATGGTATAGATTCATACTAGCAGTAGATTTGGTTGAAGAGCTTGGGTTGTAGTGGCATTTTCCCTTTTGATGCTACTGCCCAAGTTGTTTACGCAGAAACACCTACCTATTTTGCAGTGTTACTTTTGGAGAGCCAATTTTGTACTCTTTATAATCCCAATTGTTATCTTGATGTATACTAAGATGTAGATATGTTGTGTATTTTTTTGTGGCTATGATACTATTTTGACATGGATACACTGTGTATTATTTTGTGGCCATGGCATTGCACTTTTTATATACTTCATGGATACACATGTATCTGTTTTGGTAGTCATGCTTGTTTATCCACCTGAGCATGGGTATGCCCACCTAGGGGAAGAAAGTCATCTAACATTTAAGTTTTTGTTTGTAGGTACATTTTAGATCCTTGGTCCACTGGACTCCACTTGGGTTCACTTGCCATATTCTTTCATACTATTATAATGTATTTTGGCCATCAACTCTCCTTCGAACCACATACATTAAGGGGAATTTGTTGTAGCTTCATTTGGTCACCCTTGACTAATGATGTTTTGTTGACCATTCATTCATGATTATTCCATCATTCTTTATATATTATATTTTTTTGATCCCATACATTGATGTATGATCGTGTGCTACTTGTAGGTCTCCTTCATGCAAGATGCGAGCACCTCCAAAATGGCCAAAAAAATAACAAATGCTTAAAATGCATGCTCTTGAGTGGAGATCATGGAGCCCGTACACCTGTGCAACCTTGATCTCCATCCCCAACTAACTTAGCTACCTTCTCATCTATAAATTAGAGTTTTATGTTGGGAGAAAGGGCAATACCAATTAGAAAAAAGTATTTGTTGGAGGAATTGTGGGAAGGTCTACCTTGGATTTTTATAGCTTCCCCCTCATCAAAGCTTCTTGGTTCTGATTGCATGTTTTGACTTTGAGTTGGGCTTAAACTTTCTGAGTTTTCCATCTAGAGTAAAGTTAGAATTTGTATGCAAAGTAGAAGTTGATAAGTGGTCTAAGATGGAGGAACCTGGACTCTGATGACAAAGGTGCCAACAAAATTAATCACATACATTATTTAATTGTTGTTTACATTTAATTAATATATGAATATCTCTCTTCTCCCCACCCCCAATTCATTGTGTATCATTGTATCTATTTTCTTTTAGCATTGATGATTTGCAGATGAATTAATTACATGATGTTAGTTATAACCAATTTGTTGGAAGTTTATGTTATCACTTTACATATTTATTTTGGTTTATGTTATATCTTTATATGCTTATTGAGATTTGAGGAAGGTTGTATTTCTGTTTGTGTGTAGATTTAGGGAAAATTTTGTGTTGAAAGAGTATTATTTAGATTGTTCATGAAAGACAAAGAGATCAACCATTTGATTACAAGTACTTTCTTCTCTATCTCATTCATCTTTGATAACATAACTTACTGATTCTAGGAACGTATTATTGTTTTTTGATCGCTTTGTCAGTGATCTAACCCTAATCACCGAAGAATTTTCCCTACAACTCTCTGATTAACAACATCCATTCTATATTCAATTTGTCAAGTAGATTAGAACTTGATGCATAGAGAAATAGGAGAAGATGGATGGATTGGATGGTGGAAGGATGTGATTGGTCGAGTTTCAACTTTTATGCAACGATTTTCATCGACAACTAGAGATTATGTGGTGCTTAGACCATAAAATAACTATGAAGAGTTCAAGGAAATTCTCGACATCTCTAATTTACATTGTATGGAAAAGATATGCAAGTGAGAGTATCTAAATGTAGATAATTCTTGATATTGGATGAAATTTGGCAAGCCTAGGTTGCCCAAATTCATTCTCCACTTCATTGACTCAAAATCAGGGACTGATGCTTGAGGCTTTCTCCCCAAAGACCTTGTTCGATGGATGGGTAACCAACTAGGATGACATTGAGTGAGAATTTGTTAGCCACTATCATACTATGTCTCAATTACAAGGTATGACCAATGCACTAGGGTGTCTATTTAGAACTACGTTGACCTTATCCCTCGAATGGTATCTCAAAAAAGGAAAGGATACATGACAATAATTTATATTTACTAGGATTGACAAAATCCTTGATGGAAATGGCTGACAACAGGTCACCTTGATTGGATAAGTATCTATGTGAAATTTTTAAGGTCACTTGGGATTTTTTTTGGCTCGACCTTTTCAATGTTTACGAGGAATAAGTTCACAAAAAGTATATAGGGTCTCTCATCAATTGAGGCTTTATAAAGTTTATTCCTAAATCAAGAGACCAAAGACTAATTACTAGTTAGAGGCCAATCATCCTTCTCAATATATCTTAAAAATTATGGCTAAATATTTGTCCCTACAAATGCATTACATCTTACCACATCATTTTCCCAAAGAAAATTGGTTCATTCAAGGGAAATATATGCTCGACAATGCTGTGGCCATATGGGAAGGTATGGAATGGCCTATAAGCTCGGGTTTGAAGGTAATTTTCATAAAGTTTGACTTTGAGAAAGCTTATGACCATGTGGAGTGTCCTTTCATCTTGGGCATGTTTCATGCTATAAGGTGTGGCCACTTCTTTGTTCAAGCTATTAAGATTCTCCTTTTTGATGCTTTAATTTTCATTCCAGTCAACCATTTCAAAGGATGTTTATTTGTTTAGATTGATTAGGAAAGGATGCCCATTAGCCTTGACTCTATTTGTCATGGAAGTAGAGGCCCTGGGAAATATTCTTCACTACCAGATTACTTAAGAGATCATAAAGGACATTCCCCTTTCTAAAATTGATATCGATTAGATGGTCAATGGAAGTTTTGTAGATGATTCCTTTCTTAACCATCTTGGGAGTATTTAGTGGATATAATTGTGGATTTTATTCTAATCTTCAATGAGCCTCAAGCTCCAAGCTTCAAATGTCTAAGATTCAATCTTATAAGTTGTCTTAGGATGACATCCCTAACTAGCTAGCTAGCTAGTCAAGGTTGGTCTTGGCTTCAACCTAACCAATATTCAAGTTTATGGAGATCCGTTTGGCCTTTGAAGCTTGGAAAAGGCTCTCTAGAAGGTTATGTTGTAGAGAATAGCCAGGAAATTAGAAGTAAATTTCCACAACTATGTCATTAATGACTAAGTTGTAGTTTTTTTTTAAGTTTCTCATTGCTACCCATGCATATTAATCACCTTGTTCGGTTTCATATCTATGGATTATCAAAGTTTGGAGAAGCTCCTTCGTGACTTTATTTGGGTGTGGGGGTTTGGGATGCTTGGGTCCTTTAGATAGGCTAGGTCATTGTCTGTGAAATGGACTTTCAAGCTATGGAAAACAAGGAAACCTAGAAAGTTCTTCTACAAAACTGCATCTGGAGCATAACATCGTTGGGTAAAAGACACTGGGGGAATGTTGTTTTCCAAACTCTCTTTCTAACCCCGATTGAGGTCAAGATACAAAAAAATTTTGTCCCTCAAAGTATATTGAAAACTTGGGAGGCCATTAAACACCGCCTTACCTAGAAAGCTTACTCGTTTCAAATAGCCTTCTCATTTAACAATCATTGTTGCTAGTGGTCTCACTTGGTGTATTTTAATGTTAAGGATCTAGTAGAAATTGTTTGGTTCTCTACCAAGAAACTTTTGAAGAAGGGCATAAGCACAATTGGATATTTATTTCATTTCAAAACTCATGAGTGGAAGCCTTGGCTAGTTTTAAAGGAAAGATTTTGACTAAACACAATAGACAATTTTGTAAATCAACATGTTAAAGGAGTTGGTCACAACTTGTCTCTTACAATGTGGTTTCCTGCGCCAAATACATGGTGGAGACACTAGAGGTGTAACTATTCAAAATGTTTAAAAAAGAACAAATCAAATGATGGGTACAATTGGATGAGCTCCAAGCTAGTCCTTAATGTGAGATTAAACAAGCTATGGAATATGCCATCTAAGTAGTTTGCCTTGTTATTTATGCTTTAAGTGGTAAAGTAGGCTTATATTGAGATGAATAAAGTTGGTTTTTCTTGGTTTATGACTCTAGGCGGTGTTCCTCTTGGCTAGTGCCTAAAGTACTTGGGAGTTGCCCAAGCCAAACACCCTTTTTTTTGTAAAGAACACATAATCAAATACTTTTTTTGGACCAATGAATTTTCTAATTCCACTTGGGAGTGAGCCATAGAGTAGTTTTTTTGTTTTCTTCAAGTGTCCATAACGTAGAAGTATGCTCTCCTTGGTGAAAAAATCTCATAGGGTGTTGAATTTCAAGTAGAACGACATCTTATTAGCAAAACAATTTTATTTCTTCTTTGGAAAAAGTGAAGTGATGTATTTTTGGCAATTCTATTTTGTATAAGTTTATTTGGTATGATGGGGCTCTAATTTGTGCCAACCTCTTCTCATAGATTTAGGTAAACAATGGGAAGGTGGACCTTGGGCTAGCAGATCTCAAAAGTGATTTGGAGTATTGGGGGTGGCTCCACGCATGATGAGT
The DNA here is from genome assembly GCA_010110895.2 of Picea sitchensis. Taxonomy (NCBI): domain Eukaryota; kingdom Viridiplantae; phylum Streptophyta; class Pinopsida; order Pinales; family Pinaceae; genus Picea; species Picea sitchensis. The sequence goes on from SNQJ01S0105395.1 coordinate 26,901, forward strand.
CAAGTCCCCATGAGGGTTCATTCCCCATCGGGTTCATCTCACTCTCACAAATATGGAAGTAGGCCATGCCACTTGGTTATGGAAGAAAACAAATGTTGAAGCCAAGAGGACCACAACTGGTCACTTGTTCACTACCCCTGTAAATTACAGGTTCCCTAGACTTGACCTCACCATAACGATGGGGAAATTTCCTTGAGCAGTAAAATAAATATGGCTTCAACCCTACCCCACCTATTGATGCATCGCCAATTGCTCAGTTGGGATTGAACCGGAATGACCATAACCCTCATCCAAACATGGGATTTGTTGTTGTTTCTTAATGTTTGTGACTATCTTTATTGGCCAACCGACCATTGATATTTTCTTTCTATTTTCTAGCCTTAGGCTATATTAGTTCTACATTTTTGGACTTGGAATCCCTTTGGGCATGGAATCTTTATCTTTTTTGAAGTAGACTTGTGGGTGTATGCTAGTTTAGCTAGGTTTTGTTTATGGGGATTGCTTTATGTGGCCCACTTTTTTGTATAATATGATTGTACATATGTTTTTTTAGTAGAGTTTGAAGAAATCATTTTATTAAAAACAAAAATAAAATAGAAAGCATAGAGGGTCATGTCTTAAAAAATACTTCCCACCCCCACTTTCTTTATGGTTATCAGGGATAAAAATATCTAAGGGTTTTCATGGTTCAATAATAGATCTATTGGAGCAATAAAAATTATCAAGGTTCATAGTAAACCTAAATGAAATATTTTAACCAAATAAAAAATATTGGGAGTTACAATGGTGTGTGGCAGGAGGACATCCTACCAAAAATAATTTTGGGTTCATAGAATTGATCTCAATCCTCATTGTTAGGAATCAATTTTGTTGTAGCTAGAACATTTTGATTATAAATCAAAATCATGAATCAAAATATGTGTTGGGAATGTTAGAATGAGATCTACAATGTGAAGGCATGTGAAACTTTAGTTATTTTTGTTGTAAATCCTCCAAAAACACTCTCAAAGGACTAGAAAATACACATTTTAGTTTTCTCCCTAAAATGAAAAAATGGAATATATCGGAGCTTCATTGCTACCTTTTGAACCTATCTTGTATGAAGTGATATTTGATCTCTATATTCTTGGACCTATCAAAAACACTATATTCTCAGAGAGTTTGATACAACTCTAATTATCATAGTAAATGACTATAGGTTATAACTACCGATCAAACAACATTGCAAGTAACTCATGAAGCCATATGGACTCACAATGAGAAATATTGGCTGCCATGTGCTCTACCTTTTCTGAGCTATGTTCCATGGAAATATGCTTCTTGTTGAACCAATATATCATCACTGGCCCCAAGCTAAAGAAAAACCCCGAGGTGCTCTTCCTATGTGATGCACTGCCTACCCAAGTTGAGTCTGAATACCCTTGCATATTCACTTTACCATCTCCAATATATCTTAGGCAATACTCCATTGTTCCCCTAAAATACTTGAGCACATGTTTTTCTTCTACCCAATGCTTTTTCCTTGGCTCCACCATGAGATGACTCAAGGTGTTCACTACAAAACAAACATGGGAATCCTTCCTACTTACCTCAAAGACCTGAGGCTACTTTATGTACACTTCTTCCTCAATGAATCCCATTAAGAAAAGTTTTATTTGCATCCATATGATATATCCTCCATCCCATAAATGAAACCAAGGACATAAATGCTCTAATGGAAATGTACTCGACAACTAGAGAAAATGTCTCATCGTAGCCCATTCCCTCTCACTAGGAGAACCTTTTTCACCACAAACCTCAATTTGAACTTTTCAATGTTGCCATCTACTGCATGCTTGATCTTGTAGAGCCATCTAGAACTCACAATTGACTTCCCCTCCAGTCTTGGCACCATTTCCTAAACATCATTCTTCTTGATGGAGGTCTACTCCTCCACCATTGCATCCCACCATACCTAGTAGTATGTTGATCCCTGAAATTTGGAAGGTTAGGAATCTAGAATGCTACTGATTAGTGCCTTATAGTTTGGAAACTTATTTGGAGGTCTAGTCTCTTTGAATGTGATCCTAGGAGTCTCAACATTCTCTTAAGAATCCCTTAATGTCTAAGTGAACCATTGAGGTCTCCTAACAAAAGTGGAAGGGGTTGTCTTCCCCTCTTCATCAAAAGGCTATTGTACTACTAACAAATCACTAGTGACCCAGGCTCAACCTTTATAGCTTCCTGCTCCTCATCCTGTGTCACTAGAATAGGTTCACGAGAATTCTTGGATGCAAAGTATTCCTCAAACTTTACATCCCTACTCACTATTGTCTTCCTCTTCTCCAGAATATAGACCCTGTAAACCTTTGAAGTCTCAATTTAACCCACAACAACCCTTCCTACTAGAGGGCTCCAACTTGGTCGTTGTCTCTACCGATACATGGATATAAGGTGGATTACCAAAGATGTGAAAATGAATCACCTCTAGCTTCACACCAATGAATTTCTCATTTGGTGTCTTGTCCTCTAAGATCCTATGAGGACACCGATTCTAAATGTTGATATTATGGTAGCTGCGGGAGGTATTTACCTCCACGTGTAACCCTGACGAGAATATAATATTTCGGGAAGCAAGTGAAGTTTTGGATATAACCCTAGAAGAAATGTCGACTAAAGGAAATAATTAATACTAAGTAATTAGCACCCAGAATGAGAATTCGGCCCAGACAATCTGGCAGAAGCAGTATAAATACAGGAGGCCAGTCTTCGTTTTAGCCAGACTTCTCAAAATTACAGAAGTACTCTTGTGTGCACTGCAGAAGGCCATTTTGTGCACAAGTCTTGGGAGGAGCTGCTACCGCTAGTCCTGCAATCTATATTCTCACTTTTTCTAGGTTGGAATCTTTGATCAGTCTTGGTTATTCTTGCTTGTTGTGCTATCCCTGGAGAGAGGTGCACCATCTTGTTTGGCTACTAAGCCTAGGGTTTTCTTCCAGAATAATTCTCTATCAAGGTTAAGGTGCTCGGGCGTGGCTTCGGCCTATGGTTGGGTGACAATATTGGTATATTGTCTATGGTTAAACGAGCACATCCATTACTTTCTAACATGTTATGGGCCCACACTATCTTCGGACAATCTAACCGCTGGAAGATAGATTGGGAGGATTTGCT
>SNQJ01S0105395.1:30063-55655 GCA_010110895.2 Picea sitchensis
AGCTCTTCCAGAAACTCCTCCTCGATGTAGCAAGTGGGGAATTCCTCCATGGTGCTGTGTCCTTGGCTCTCCACAGTGACGGATTTAGTGACTTCCCCCAGGAGGCTACCAGTTTTCTGGCACTGTGAAGAGAAGAGGCTCCGAGGAATTTGTAAAGGCTCCTCCCGGAGGACCTCCTCCACAAACGCCATAGGAGGCGACCAGGAAATCCTTGCTCTGCGCGCAATCTAAGTTCTGACCATGGATAACGCACACTCCAGCCTATGCTGTCTCTTCTGCCTTGTCGCAAAGGTGTACCAAGCTAATCCGCGTCGTGGTTTTCCCCTCTCCCTTGGCAGTGTGATGACAATTCGAATGACTATGTTACAAGGGGTGTGCCGGTGGCTGCAACAAAGCTCGAAGTTGCTGGCCTGGTGCAAGCCAAAGTCGAAATGGAGGGAGCCAAGGCGAATCTAGATGTTAACATGGAGGAGCGACAAGACAGGTTCCATTATCGCTCCTCCAACATTTACTGCCTGTGCTGCCGGACTGTTCGTGTGAGGGAGAAGTCCCATGGCGTGAAGGTGGTGATTAAGGCTTGCTCCCATCCTTAATGGTGAGGGGATGGGAGTCAACCTACCTTATTTATGGTCAGGCTTGACTCCTCGCTGTGTGGAACTATTTCTCTACATGTCACCCCATCTGGGGTTGGGAAGTCCCTTATGGCAAGGTCTTGGCAGCGTTCTGAGAGTTCAGTGCAGGAAGAGGTTTGGGATTTCCAGTGGATCTGATCGATCTTGGTAGCTACCCCTTCGTTCGCCAATCAATATGCTATTTTCTTTGCTTCCCTTTTCACGTGAGAGGGTATTATGGTAAGGCTGGGACGAAGGAGGGATTTGAAATCCTCCAAAAGTCCTGAGAGCCTCCAACTGGGTGAGATTTCTAGTGGGTGTTCCCCATGGAGAATTTTGGTTATGAGCTGGATGATAATATGCGAATCCCCTTTTGCAATGATCTTATTGAAATGATTGTCCATTGCGACCTTGAGGCCTCTTAAGAGACTCTAGAGCTCCGCAACATTGTTTGTGTTGTCACCTAGAAAGCTTGCTACTAGGTGAAGGATTTCTCCATTCAATTTCTTGAGTATTGCCCCGTAGCCCGCTGGTCCTGGATTTCCTTTTGATGCCCAATCAAAATTTAGCTTTGTAAAACCAATTGGTGGGGAGGTCCAAGTGGTCGAGTTGCAATTTTGGCGACTGGTTATTTTCGTAGTGTGCATGTCACCCAGGCTGAGTTTCCAGTTTTGAAGAATGCATCGCTCCCCCGGACTGCAATTTAGGTCCTCAGGTGTCCAATGTCTACTTTTGATTGTTTCTTGGATTAGCTTCACGAGTCTTTCCCAAGTGAGGGTGGTGGGGGGGGAGCCTTTGAGTGGAAGATCCATTTATTTCTTTCCTTCCAAATTTGCCATAGGGTGAAGCCCGGGAGGAGATGCCAGATGCGATCAAGAATTGGGTTTTGAAAGGAGAGCGAATCCCAATTCTCTATGGTGTCGCTGATACTATTTCTATTTCAATTAGAGTGACGCATTATTTGGGATCCCAGAACTCAGATCGACTGGTTGTAGTGACAATTGTTAAAAAAGTGTTCCATCATTTCCTCTTGTTGTTGGCATAGGGTGCATATTTATGGGCCTATGAAACCCCTCTTTTTGAGGTTATCCTAGGCGAGGATGCGGTTTTGAATGGTGAGCCACAAGAAGATGGACACTTTGGGCCAGAGTGTAGAATTCCAAATCTTGCCCCAAATACTCTCCTTGGCATGATTTTGATAGTTTCCCTATAAGTAGTAGGCCCCCTTGATCGAAAAAATGCCTGTTGTTGAGTACCCCCATCTGAGAATATTCGAGCCTTCCCAAATAGGGATTTTCCTATGGTTTGCGCACAATTTCCATGCTTGGAGATCCATTTCCTCTGAGACATGTAGTTCTTGGTGGTCCGTCTTCCAATTTCGCCAGGGCAGGTTCCTATCAGAACTTCGCCATATATCCTTAACCCATCAAAATATGTCAGGTTGCAGTGTCTGTCTAAGGGCTTAACCCATCAAAATATGTCAGGTTGCAGTGTCTGTCTAAGGGAATTAAGTTCGTCCAGTGTGGCAAGAGGCTCTTGCTGTTGCCAAGAGTCCCGATGGTGAGCATCACCAGTAGGTAGCAAGCGCGCATGGATGTAGAGGACAGTTGATTAAGTGCCAACACATTTCTTTTTGAAATGTTTTGAAGTTTGAGAGTGTCATATAATTAATGGGATAGTTAATAAAGGCATACTCACATTCATGGAGGAAGGATAACGACCTTTGAGCTCCGGCCTCGCCCTCAAGCAGATAGAGGCATTTATGCATAAGTTAATGTAGGTAGATAGAATTTAATGCTTAGATTAGACAACTTTAGAGCGCAAGAGGGAAATCGGATATAGACACCCCATTGTATAGTTGGTAAAAATTCATGAGCATAGAGCATAGAAGAGAGCAGAGAGTTATAGTTGAAAACACCCATGTACAAAGATTTGAACTAATTAGAAAGAGCCTCGATTCAAACTCATGGTGTCGTATTTGTTCTCTTTGTATGCATGTTGAATGTTATGCCTATGGATGTTTACTTTCTCATATACATCTTCTTTATATGTCGCGTATGAACGATTTTGTTAAATGTACAACCGGTGAGAGAGAAAGAGTAAGGAAATGAGTTTCACCATTTTTCATGGAGCAAGATCTCGCATGAGTGCAGCTTGAATAGTTCAAGGAGGCGCTGATTGGGGCAATTCGTGAGGTTTGTCTCGAAAGCTCGACATGATAGCTTTCGGTTCTCATTCCCTCGGCGAAGTTAGCACCGAATGCGGCAAAGTGTGCGAGGCCGAGAATAGTTTCGTGGTTTGTAAGACCGAGAACTATTGAGGAGACTATCACTGGTGGAGTGCTAGAATGGGTTGACTTCAATTCTTTGAAGTAATTGAAGGATTCACAGCAAAGAGTGCATGCGTGAGTCTTCTTTTGACCGTGAGTTGGAGAAAGCTCGAGGATAGAGCCTCGTGAGTTGTCGAAGAAAAAACACGTATGCTGGTGCCTTGAGGCTGAAAGGAGGCTGGCAAGTTTATGCTGCAAAGCGTAAGTTCCAATTGAGAAAGAACTTATTCAAATTCACAGAATCATCAAGAAGGAAGAATCCACAATAAAATTTTGAGAAGAATTCGGTCACAAGAGCAGCCGATCTTGCAAAGAAGCGTGAAACGCCGTTTCAAGCTTTCCCCGCGTGTTTTCCCGTAAGAAATCAGTAACCAGGATCCAAGTCACGAAATATCGATCGCCCCGACATTCTACTTCCGGGTTTCGTGAGTTGAAGGGCAAAGGTTTTGCATCAAAGTTTGCGGTTTCATAGAGGCTAGCAGCTGGCGACGAGGATCGTGAGTCATTCATCCGGAGACGTGGTAGAGATCAGAGATCTCGTGGAATTCAAGGTTCATGAGGGTGGGTGAGAGCCCAAAGGTCTGCAATTTAGATTGAAGCGTTTGTCCTCAAGGGGCCAAGACGGTATGTGGGCCGCCCTGACGTGTATCGGGATTCATGCATCATATTTTGAAAGAAGTCAACACCCCGCTGACTCCCTCTCGCGGTTCCCGGATTTGTGACAAGAGCCGGAGTTCTATTATCAACCTCACAAAGAGGCCAGGAAGCTTAAAAGTGCTAGAGTTAGGTTTAGCCGCAGGTCAGCGCTAAGGGCTACCGACAAAGGAGCTATACCCATATCGGCACTTCTATCACGCACTGAAGAGGAAGAGTTGAGAGCCCAGACTTCGCCAACCCGCTGGTCGGGTTACGGTTAAAGAAATCAGGTCAGGAGGTAAAGGGACTTGTGCCTAGTGCTATTTACATAGGAGAGCTCCCGAAAAAGAGCCCGTGGACCAGCAACTTGCAGATTCCAGCAAGGAATCCGAAAGAGCCGATCCAGATCGAAGGGGTTAAATAATGATCATGTGAGAGGATATTGGCCTGAGGGCTGATAGGGTCTGCATCTGCGTCATCTGGTATTAGATCCCGATTCTTGTTTGTATATTTCAGCAGGAAAGTTAGAAGAATTTCAGCCATGCCGCCGGGCGGGGAGAAGAGACGCATACAACACCCGATCTTCCGTGAGGATAGTGAAACGCCGTATGGAAGTTGCAAGGTGTGCAAAATCCTCGGCGGGAAAGAGATCCGCATGACATTCACGCCGCATTCGGGGATGTGGAAATAAAACAAAGGTGCACAATTGATATTGGAGATGTCAGTGAATCCTGCAGCTAAGATGACACCGGAGATGAAGAAGAAGAAATTAAAGCGTAAGATGCAACACATGAACGCTTTGATTAAAGTTGTTGCAAGAATGAGTGCAAGAGCCAAAATGGACATTCCAAATTATGAGGGAAATCTGGATGCAAAAGAGATTCTAGACTAGATCGATTGAGCTCTGGACACATATTTGACTATGAAGATGTCAAGAAGACAAGAAGGTCAAACATGTCATTACTCTAGACTTAAAGGACATGCAACACTATGGTGGGATGAACCGCAGACTGAAAGATGCCGCCAAGGTAAGCGTAAATCAAGAGGTTAAAGATCGATGATCGCAGGTACATGAAAGTGAAATTCATTCCTAGGGATTATCACTGCTTCAAATAATGCAAAACTGAGACAAGATGATGTCGAAGGAGTAATAACGTAAGAGTTTACAGGTTGAATATTCGAGTAGGTCATCGTGAAAGCAACGATGAAAAAGGTTGCCATGTATATGAATGGTCTGAGATACAAAATCGTGATGAGATGAGCATGATGACCATCCAAATGGTGGAAGATTCTTATCAAAATGGCTCAACGCATGAAGAGAAGCTGAGCCGAAAACAGCAATAAAGAGGCCGAGGCGGTCAAGCTGTGGAAAACTGGGCCATTCAAGATCGAACACGAAGCCTAAGGAAGAATGGAAGAAACCTCACATTGAGAGAGGTGGAAGCTCACGTAAAGGGAAGAGGCCGGACAGAAGGCAATATATCGATGACAGAGTGGAGGATACGCTGATGTTAATACTTTTTCTCATACCAGAGGAAGAGGAAGAGGAAGAGGGAGTGATAACTCTTCACGGTGGTGTGGAAAGGTCTGACACAAGTCTTATGAATGTCCGCATAAGAAGAAAGAGGAGGATAGAGACTCACATCAAGCACGAGGCTAAATGTTGAGGCGAGGATGTTGAAGCTAAAGACGCCGACATGCTTAAAGCTCTTTCGACACCGCCTGAGAAGGATGTGGAGAGTTCAGTGCAAAGAAACAGACTTTTTTTTGGACCGCTTGCAAAACCAAAGACAAGTATGCAAGGTCATTGTGGACAGTAGCAGCAGATAACTTCGCTTTTAAACAAAGATAGAAAAACTGAGCCGGAGACGATTGATCATCCAAGCCCATACAGAAGTTCGCGGATGCAAAAAGGACATCAAAAATGTCACTAAGTAATGTTTAGTTGAGTTTAAAATAGGAGGGTATAAAGATGAAATACTTTAGATGTTATTCCTATGGATGTTTGTCATCTATTGTCAAGTAGACCGTGTAGCAATATGACGTGAATGCGGATTCATGATTGAGAATGAACACAATCTCTAGAAGACAAGAACTCTGTTACGTCACCACGATCAAAGATAAGGAGGTGAAACTAGAAGCAAGAAATACTGTACTCCTCATGAGTGGAAGGGACTTCATGAGGTTAATAAGAAGGAGGAACCGCACCATTGTGGTCAAGAAGCCAAAGATTGTTTTAACCAACAAAAGGATAGATGATTTAATAACAGGTTCAGAACCCACGGAAGAGTTCAATGATAGTGGAAGTGACTTAACTACTCCTGCTCGGTTGCCACCGACAGAAGTATAAGTCATCAAATTGATTTCATACCTGGAGCTATTTGAACAAAGGCCACATATTGACTACAGAGAATGAAGAGGTCAAAAGACAAGTCTAGGATTTGTTGGACAAAGGTTTATTCAGGGAAATCTTGAGTCCGCAGGTTGTTCTCAACGCATTCACCAAGAAAAGAGGGAGGCCGGAGGATGTACCGTAATTGAGGGCAAATTAACAAAAAAATAACATCAGCACAGATTTCCACAAGGCGATGGTTGATCCATGGATTTCGATTAAAGGGAATTTTTTTCAAAGATTGATTTGAAAAGGTGATATCACCAACCGCGATGAGGGAAGGTGATCTAATGGAAGACAACATTCAAAACCAATGAAGGGCTGTATGAATGGCTTGTCATGCCGCTTTATTTTAACAAATGCACCGGAAATTCTTCATGAGATTGATGAATGAAGTTCAAGGAGTTCATCGGAAAATTTGTCATCAGGTATCCGACGACATACCGATTTTCAGTAAAACAGAGGCACAGCATCCGAAACATTTGGCTACAAAGATGAAGAGGTTACATCAAGAGAAGTTACTGATAAACATGAAATCTTCATTCATGAAGACAAAGCCCATTTATTTGGGGTTTATTATTTCAACAAATGAGTTGAGAATGGATCCAGAGAAAGTGGAGGTGATTAGAGAATGGTTGTCACCAAAGAACATCTTTGAAGTTCAAGTTTTCATGGATTGGCTAGTATCTACCGTGGAAGTTCATCATGATTTTCAGTGGAATTAGTGCACCATGATGGACACAAAGGAAGAAGAGACACAAGTCTTTTCACCGGACAAGAGGCTGAAAAAAGATTCAATTTGTTGAAAAGGAAAATCACCAACAACCAATTCCGGTGTTGCCCGATTTCCAAAAGACATTTCCAAGTCAAATGTGATGCAAGTGGATTTGCAATAGGGCGCCTGAGTCATGAAGACATGCCGATAACATATTTCAGTGAGAAGCCGAATGAAGCCAAGATAAAATACTCCACGTATGATAAGGAATTCTATGCTATTATTCAAGCATTGAAAAATGGAGACATTACTTGATCCCCAAGGAGTTTGTATTTTATAGTGATAATCATGCATTGCAATTTGTGACTCAACAGAGAAGTTGAATCAAAGACATGTTAAATGGTTGAATATATGCAAAATTTCACTTTTGTGATTAAACATATTTCTGGAACTGCTAACAAAGTTGCTGATGCTTTGAGCAGGAAATGTTTGCTATTGCAGGAGTTCAGAGTCAAAACATTGGGTTTTGATGATCTCAGGGACATGCATAGAGATGATCTAGATTTTAAAGAGGCGTATGAAGCAACTGAGAATCCAATTCTCAGGGACAAAAGCCAATGGACAGAATACATGATCTAGGAAGGATTACTGTTTAAAGGTAATCAACTTTGTATTCCAAAATGCTCCATGAGGGAGAATTTGCTGAAGGAGAAACATAGTGGAGGATTGGCTGGACATTTCGGTCATGACAAGATGTTCACAAAGTTGAATGAGTCACATTTTTGGCCAGGAATGCGAGCAGATGTCAAAAGATTTGTAGACAGATGCAAAATTTGTCAGCATTCCAAAGGAAAGAGGCAGAATGCAGGTTTTTATCAACCATTACCCATACCTGAGAGGCCATGGGATGAAGTCAGCATGGACTTCATATTGGGGTTTCCAAGAACACAAAGAGGGTTTGACTCAATCTTTGTGGTAGTGGATAGATTTTCCAAAATGGCACATTTCATTCCATGTCAGAAAACCAGTGACGCAACTCACATTGCGAACTTGTTTTTCAAAGAAGTCATTCGACTTCACGGCTTACCGAGGACCATAGTTTCAGATCGAGACACTATGTTCGTAGGACACTTCTGGAGAAACTTATGGAAGAATCTAGGAACAAACTTGTCATTTAGTTAAGCTTATCATCCTCAGACAGATGGACAGACATAAGTCATGAATAGGAGTCTGGGAGACTTGCTGAGGAGTTTGGTGACAGAACACCACAACCAGTGGGACAACATATTACCACAGGCATAGTTTTCTTATAATGACTCGCTTAATAGGAGCACAAGACAGAGTCCATTCCAAATTGTTTATGGCATGCAACTGAGAGGAATTTTTGATCTGAGGGATTCATAACAGATTTCGACTAGGAGCGCTAGTGCAGAAGATTTCGCAGAGGCGATGAAGGAACTTCATAGCCAGGTGAAGGAACGATTGCAGAGTTCGAGCCAAGAATATAAATGGAGAGAAGATCAACACAGGAGACAAATTCATTTCTAAGTTGGTGATTTGATCCTTGCACATTTGAGAAAGGAAAGATTCCCGAGTGGAACATATAATAATCTGAAGATGAAGAAAATCGGACCATGTAAGGTCTTGAAATTTTTTGGGGCGAATGCATATGAGATTGAATTACCCGATGGGATCAGAATTTCTCCGATATTCAATGTCTCAGATTTGTATCCATATAAAGCTAAAGCAGAAGCAGATAGTGAACAAATAGAGATTCAATGGACAAAGCAAATGCCAGTTGCAGAAAAGTTGTAGATGGAGCGCATACTGGACAAAATAGTTGGTAAGAGGACCAGGCGAAAGGAATATTTTGAATACTTGGTCAAGTGGAAGGGCCATCCAGTTGAAGATGCCAGCTGGGAAAATGAAGCAGAAATCCAGAAGCATGGACAGACCGTGCGCGAGCTCATGGATAGGAGCCCATGAAAATTTTCAAGCGAGGGAGTATGATGCAGGAGCATTGCCAGCAGATAGCAAGCGCGCGTGGATGTGGAGGACAACTAGACAAGCGCCAACACATTTCTTGTTGAAATGTTTTGAAGTTTGAAAGCGCCATATAATTAATGGGATAGTTAATAAAGGCGTACTCACATTCATGGAGGAGCATTGTAATCATACCTTGAGCGTCCCGCTCTCGTCTGAAGTAGATAGAGGCATTTATGCATAAGTTAATGTAGGTAGATAGAATTTAATGCTTAGATTAGACAACTTTAGAGCGCAAGAGGGAAACGAGATATAGACACCCTCATTGTATAGTTGTAAAATAATTATGAGCATATAACATAGAGAAGAGAGCAGAGAGCTGTAATTGAAAACACCCATGTACAGAGATTTGAATCAATAGAAAGAGTTCGATTCAAATTCATGGTGTCGTATTTGTTCTCTGTGTATGCCTGTTGAATGTTATGCTCATGGATGTTTAATTTTTGTTATACATTTGCTTTATATGCTGTGTATGAATGATTTCTTGTTAAATGTCTAAAATCTGAGAGAGAGAAAGAGTAAGGGAAATGAGTTTCAATTGTTTTTCTGTCTGAACGAGAGTTCCTGAAAGGAGTGCAGTTGAATTGTCCACAAGGAGTGCGTTGACAAAGGGGTTCAGAGGTTTGTCTCTGAAAGCTCAGATAGGATAGCTTTTGTTCTCATTCCCTCAGAAGTGCAGTTAGGCACTGGAGCCATGAAAAGTGTGCACAGGCCGAGAATAGTTTCAGGGTTTGTAAGACCTGGAGAACTATTGAGAGACTACTGCTGCAGGGAGTGCGCAGAGTCAAAGGACTTCAATTCTTTGAAGTAATTGAAGGATTCGCCACAAGGAGTGCGTGTGGGAGTCTTCTTTAAGACTCAGAGTTGGAGAAAGCTCAGGAGGGATAGAGTCTTCGTAGTTGTTGAAGAAAAAAGCACAGAAGGTTGGTGCCTTGAGGCGTTGAAAGGAGGCATAGCAAGTTTGCGTTGCATGCGGGTAAGTTCCGCGGAGAAAGAACTTATTTAAATTCGCAGGAATCGCCAAGAAGGAAGAACGGATGGTCGAAATTCTTTGAGAAGAATTCGCAAAGTCACAAGAGCTGTCAGATCTTGCAGAGAAGCAGGAACGTCACAACGAGCTTTCCTCAAGCGTAATCTCAAAAGAAATCAGGGCCGTAGGATCCAAGTTAGCCAGGGCCATTGGATCGCTCCCGAAATCTCATTTCGGGGTTTCGTGAGTTGAAGGGGCGAAGGTTTTGCATCAAAGTTCGCGAAGTCGTGAGAGGCGAGTAGCGAAGTGACGAGTGGATCAGAGCCGTCCATTCGAGGAGGATAAGTGGTAGAGATCTAGAGATCTCGCGAATTCGGAGGTTCGTGAGGTGAGAGCCCAAAGGTCGGGTACTCTAGATTGCAAAAGGTGAAGTCCCGAAGGGGTGAAGAGATGTGTGTGTGGGGCCAACTATCAGTGACGTGTATCGGGATTCGTGCATCATCTTTTGAAAGAAGTCAACACCCCGTTGACCTCTCGTGTCTTAGGGATTCGTGAGACAAGAGCCGGGAGTTTGACATCGAACCTCGCGAAGTGGCGAGAAGCGAAAGTGCTAGAGTTATGCCTAGCCGGTGGTCATGCGCGAAGGGTGCAAACACAAGGGAGCTATACCCGTATCGACACTTCGGGTATCACAGAATTGAAGAGGAAGAGTCAAGAGCCTAGACTCGTGAACCCGCGAAGTCGCGAAGTTACGACAAGGAAATTGTGGTCGTCAGGAGATAAAGGGGCTCGTGCCTAGTGCTATTCGCACAGGAGAGCTCCTGAAAAAGGACCTGTGGATCAGCAACTTGCAGATTCCAGTAGGGAATCCAAAAGAGTCAGTTCAGCTCAGTAGAAATAAACAACGATCCTATGAAGCGGACATCGACCTGAGGGCCGAGTGGGTTTGTGTCTGCACCAGTCCCGCTAGAATAGTGCACTTTCCCCATTCTCGATTTCCCATAAAGCATGCTTTTGAACCAGAGGTCTGTTGTTCCAGGTTGTGTTCCAGATATTGGAACCCTGAATTTGGTCATTGAATTTGATTAGTTGATCTATTTGGGTGGTGGGGGCATACTTCTGTTTCCATATTTGTGCCCATAGTTCTGTGGGGTGCTTGAGCCATATCCACCACATTTTGGCTCCCATAACTTGATTGAGCTTTCCTGGGTCACGGATTCCCAAGCCACCTAGAGATTTGGGTTTGTAGAGCTTGTCCCAACCCACCAAATCCCACTTCTTGTCCGGTTGGTGTCCATGCCATAGGAAGCTTCTAGGGCAGAAAACATGTAGGTTGGTAGGGCTTGCAGGACTGACTTGAGGAGCACCAATCTAGCTGCAATATTAAGGGGTCTGAAGGTCCGATTATTTAGCCTGTTTGAGATAGAGAGAAGCAGACTATCCCAAGAGATGGAGTGCGCCGACTCTCCCGTGAGAGGTATGCTAAGGTAGTTGGACGGAAGGGAGCTCTTGGGTATGCCTAGATGGTGAGAAATGTGATTTTGCACAACAATTAACGTGTTGAAGAAGTAGAGTTTGGACTTGTCAAGGTTGAGGGCCATACCTGAATCCTCCGTAAATTCAAAGAGTATGGAGTTGAGCTTGGTGGCTTCTTGCCTAGTAGGGGTGTTCAAGAGGAGGGTATCATCAACGAACTGACTGTGCGAGGGGGATGGCTGAATATTGTGCAGGGGAAAGCCTTTAATGGAGCCTTCCAATACCGCCGCCTTAAGGTAGCATCCCGGGCCTTCCGCAATTAAAATGAAGAGGAAGGGAGAAAGAGGATATCCTTGACGAATACCCCTGGTGGGGGAGAAGGGTTGTGAAGGCACTCCATTGACTAGTATGGAGAAGAAAGATGAAGAGGTGAGCTTTAGGATCCAGTTCACCCATTGCCTGTCGAAGCCAAAGGATTCTAGCATGGAATGTAAGTACTACCAACTGATTCTATCGAAAGATTTTGAGAGGTCGATTTTGATAAGAATACCTGGGATTTTGGTTGTCTTCAACGAGTGTATTACCTCGTGAGCTAGGACGACACTGTCCATGATTTGTATACCTTCCACGTATCCTACTTGTTCTTTAGAGTTGAAAAAAGGTAGGATTGGCTTGAGACATGTTGCTATCACCTTTGTGATGATTTTGTAGATGACGTTGCAGAGGGCGATCGATCTGTACTTCCTGGGATGAGTGACTCTCTCCTCCTTCGAGATGAGAGTGAGAAAAGTAGTATTGAGGGTAGAGAGGACTTGACCTGAGGCTCTAGATTCCTCCACGACCTTCCAAACCTCTTCCCTGATTAGATCCCAACAATGATGAAAGAAATCCGTGGTGAAGCCGTCTGGACCAGGCGCTTTCCCTGAGGGCATTTCCTTGACTGCATGGTCCACTTCTTCTTGGATGATGGGTCTCATTAAGGCTTCATTATTATCTTGAGTTACTAGTGAGGGTATGTTCCTGATTATCTTCTGAAATGTTTCCTCCCTGTCCTCATTTGTTTATGTAAGGAGATCCTTATAGTAGGTGTTTAGTTCTTCGACAATTTGGTTGTGTTCTCTGATGGGGTTACCTTGAGCATCCTCCAGATGAGTGATCCTATTGATGTATCTGTGATGCACCATTTCTCTGTGGAATAACTTGGTGTTCCTCTCACCCTCCTTAAGCCATTGAACCTTGGATTTATGATGCCACATGATTTCTTCTTTATTTTTCCGTTCTTCTAATTCCGTTCAAAGCTCCTCCTCTTCCTTCATTAAATTTGTGGTCCTGGTTCTTGAGATGAAGGTTCGTTGCAGAGCTTCGAGTCTGCTTTCGATTTCCTGCATGCACTGGAATATGTTCCCAAATGTGGTTTTATTCCAAAGCTTCAGATGTTACTTGAAGTTTTTGAGGTGTTGCTGGAACTTATACATGTAGGTGTCGTTCTCTATTTCTGCTTGAGCCCACCAGGACTTTGATAGCCGCTGGAAGTTAGGGTGGGAGAGCCAAAACTTCTCAAAACAGAAAGGTTTGAATTTTGGTGTTGCTCCTATGTCCAGGAAAAATGAGATGGGCCAGTGGTTCGAGCCGATTTTTAGAAGAATGTTGGCCTCTATGGCAGGGTCCTCTTCTAGCAGGGTTTTTGCTACAAGGAAGCGGTCTAGTCAGCATGCCACCTGCTGGTGTCCTGATCTTCGGTTGGACCAGGTGAAAATGCCATTTCAAGCTTCTATATCTACTAGATTTAGCTAGTCAATAAGGGTTTGGAAATTACCACTGTCTTTCTCCAGCCGGTTTTCTCCTCCAGAGTCAGGATCATGTTGAAGTCTCCTCCCAACACCCAGTTGGGTGTGATCATAAATGATCTGATGTGAGTTATCCTTTTCAGGAAGCTTTCTTTGTCCTGCGGGCTTTGAGGACCATATATATTTGTGATTGCCCCTTCCTTGGTCAACCCTGTGACCATGAAGTGTGCCGTGAGTGTGCCTATAGTAGAGAAGGGCCTATTCATTGTGACAATATTAGGGTTCCATAAAATTTCTAGTCCTCCAGATGCGCTAGTGGATTCAGTGTGGATGGAGTCACATCCTCTCCAACAACGGTGGAAGATAGTTTCTTCTTCTACTCCAACACATTTTGTGTCCTGTAATAGGAGAACATCTGGATTTTCTGCACGTATACAGTCTCGGAGAATCCTCTGTTTGGATCTTCCGTTGAGTCCTTTGATATTCCAGGTTATGATTTTCATCATGATAACTGTGGAGGTGGGTGGAGGTATCCCTCCGAGAGCCTATGGATCTGGTCGGAGTTTATCATGAGGTTTCCTGCCTCTTTGATGAGCTGCTGGGTAGATTTTCATCCCCGTCTTTTGTTTTCCTATGGAGCATGCTTTGAGTTTGTGATTGGATCTGTGGCTATACCCAGTTGCACTGTGGATCCGGATGTGGAGTCTATGAAAACTTTGTGAACTTTGCGAATTTGTTCTATCTGTATGGTTTGCAAGTCCTTTCGGTTGAGGGCTTCCTCTATTTTTTCAAGATCTATGTTCGCCAGATATTGTTCATCCAACTGCATCAGGGTGTCCCCATTTCTCCCCATTTTGTCTCCTTGGTGATCTTATTTTCCTTGTGTAGATGTGTGCTCGGCATGGCCTTTTCCTTTCTCTTGGTTTTTCATTTTGTGTGGGTATTGGATTTCTTCGTCTTCCGAAAACTATTTTAGAATGTCATAGGAATTTTTGGTTGTGATCTTTGGAGCGGTGTCCAGATTCTGCTTCCTTGGCGGGTTCTTTTTTCAGTCTGTGACTGTGGTAAAGCCATCTTTTTGTTTGCTTTCTCCAACTTTGGGGCCTTGTGCATTCAGGGGGAAGTCTCGGAAGAGGTGGCCATGCTCATGGCATTTTCTGCAGTGAAATGGTATGTGTTCATAGTCGATTGTTTGGTTCCAATCTTCATCCTGATATTCCAAGGTGATTGAACCAGGTAAATCTTTTGAGATGTCCATGTAAACACATATTCTGGCATAAGAGGTATATTTTCTTTGTTTTGTGGCTCCCGACGATTTGACGTATCGTCCCACCATGTTTCCTATGCCCATAAGTATCTCTTCTAGACAGAAATCCTGTGGCATGGAGTATAGCCTAATCCAGACTGGAGCCATTGTAAAGTCCTCCTTTTCTGGGTTGAAGCGATCTATCCATAATCGCAGAAAAAGACCCGCCGAGTTGTAGAAATACGACCCGTTGTCAAATAATCTTTCCTTGTCTTCAAGATTGTAAAGGATAATCATAAAAAATCCTTTGGATATGAGCTATACCTCATAGTATCCTTTAGGGTTCCACCAGTCTTTAATATATCTTGTTAGGTCACGCTCGGAAGGCCAGAGTCCTAAGAGCTTTCCGATTAGGGCATCCTCTCTCATGAACTGGGTGTGCTCTCCTACCCTTGTCGAGCTGATGAGGTATCTAGGGGGTTTTTATGACTAAGGAATGCATTTACCAAGTTCCCATCCACTAGATGCCTTTGGATGAGACATACTTGTATCCAAATCCATCACTTTTCTAAGGCCCTGTTCTCTGGTCAGGAGCTGTTCCCTTAGATGCAACGATGACTTGAAGGTAGACCTATTGGCTCTTGTTCCCATTCTATCATTGGTTGTTACATTGCTGTATGAGGGGGTCCCCCGCCCCCCCGCCCTTTTGGACTCATCCTGTCTTCTCAGTTCCAGGGGTCTGATCATACCAGCGCGGAACAAGCAACAGGTTCATCGGGAGGTAGGGCAGGACATGCAACAATTTGCAGAGAAGCGTTATAGAGCGCTAGGGTTTTTCGTAACTTGATCTTCAAAAGCCATATAATGTTACCAGAACTAGTATTTACTAGAAGCATAGATGTGTTATTGTGGAGGGGCGAGTGCCTTAGATACCATGTCATTTAATTAATTTAAGAAATATGCATGTTGTTGTTGATTGGGTAATCCACCTATGTGATGCAGGAGAAAGCACTTGTACTTCCCATTCTAGTGCATGTCATTGAAGTCTAGTGTGGAAACATCGTTAGTTGCGCTATCAATCATGACTCCATTTGATGAACTATAGTAATTTCGATAGTACGTGTGGGGAGGCTCGAAATAATCTGAGCCATCAACCAATCCTTTGTGAACGACCCTCAATGCACCACACATTTGAGTGTTGGAACGAAACCTATAAGGGGAAAACATTGAAATGGACGTCAGCCATTTGATTGCCCAACATCTAACAATGTAGGTTATTGCGAGGGTCACTTGTAAATGGATTTTTCTAAAGAAATATCCATTGCTTGATATTTCTCTTATCCATCCCATAGTTTAACCAACATGGGGTCATTTATCATGGTTTTTAATTATTTAAAAGGGCGATGGTTGAGGCACGTGATTCTTGGGTTATGATTTGCATAGGTGGCATGGTCGTTCATTAAGGCCATTAAAAAACTCTCTTGGGAATCATCAAAAGTGTATAACAAAAGAGTTGTATGTCTCTTCCAAATATTTCCAAGAGTTCAAAGAATGCCCAAAAAGAGGTCGCAACAAAAAGTTATGAGAAACTTATGAAGCCTCCCTTTTAGTGTCAAAAAATGCATTTTCTCATTCTTTTGAAAATCACAAAAAAATCTACATAGAAACATCAAAAACCTATGACAACAAAGTTTTAGATATCTTCAAGGTATTTCCAACAATCCGAAGACAACCTAAAACAAGTTGGAATAAAAGGTTATGGCAAAATTATAAAACATTCTTCAAAATGAACACTTTATGAAGGGGGTCTAATGTTATGAGTTTTGTACTTCCTTGGTGGCTTTCTTGTTAGATGTTAACGCTGTTTGATGAGGAGGGATGTATTTATAGTTTAAATTCTTAGATAAAGAACTTTATTGGTGACACTAAAGTAAACAAGGAGACACATACCGACCCAATTGAACCAATAATGTTTTTGGATGTCAAGACACAAACTATGGATAAAGAGATCTCTACAAATTTAGTGGAAGTTAAAGACCCATGTGTCTCTATCAATAAAATATTGTTGATGGATAAAATGACATAAATACATGACAAAGACCTAAATACTCAATTTAAAGTGAATCAAGAATATCGTAAAATCAAGATCGTGATAAAGTTAATTACAAGGGTACCTTATAGTCTTCCTAATCACAGGAGTAGTTGGCTTGACTAGTCAACTTACTACTATCTACATTACTTTGAATAAATACAATATTCACATTATGGGGAATCATAATCCCAATACAACTTGGAGCCAAAAAATAAGAGATACTTGGAGTTGCAATTGAAGAAGTGTCATTCAAGAATCATATCAATAAACAATCATTGAAAAGAATGGCCTAAAATGGATCGATTTTTTTGCAATGCGATAATATTTTTACAACATTGAAGATCATTATGTCTTGTTTCTTTAACCAATTCAAGGATCAAACATCTTAGGGAAGGGAAATTTATAATAAACCTAATAAATCATTTAACTATTTTTATTATTTATTAATCAAATTTCCTTAAGGACACATCCTTTGATAGTCACTTGCTTCTTCAACAGTATATAAAGATGACATATTGATCAATTATAATAATTCATTCATATGTATTATACATATAATCCTAAGGGGTTAATTAAATCAATTATTGTCAATGTTGTTAGGCATTTTACTAGTTAAATGCCAACACGTGCCTGATTTGAATCCCCTAGGGTGAGGTGTACTAGACTATGCTAAGGGGTTTGCTAGGGATGTCATCCATGAATGTGGAGAAGCATCGCTTGGGTTTCCTTGTGAGATTTTCCTTTGAAAAAAATACTATACATATTTTCTTAATCATTATGGTTATTTAGATTTTTTGTCCTTTATTTGTGATAACTCTATGTAATGACCATTTGATATGTTAGAGGTTGTCACTAGATTTAGTTTTGGGACCTTGAATTACCCCCAAGAAATGAGGATTACCAACAAAACTAAAGATTTTAGGGAATACATTACATGTTGTTTAGTACACTTTATTTTGTTTGCAACCACTAGGGGCAATTATGCCAAACCCTAATAGTTGGAGAATATGACTATTAAGGCTTATTATTTTCTTGAAATGTATTTTGTGAGTATAAATCTAGGGGCTCAAGGTTGAAGTGATTAGAAAAATATTGTAAGAGACAAAAGACTCTCTAGGTTAAGTTAATTTTCATTGATGAGTTAGAGGGTATTATATTCCTAGAAATAAAAATTTCAAAGAGTGTTGGAAGATGATGTTGTAGTTGTGTTTGTTTTGAAGACATGTAGCTAGTTTAAAGGGTCAACATTATAATTTTGAGATAATTAAATGATCAACACATGATAACCATATATAATTATAATTGTTGAAATTAATAAAATATCACATTTCATATTCATATTCAATGTCTTAATCGATGGAAAAACAAATTTCTATAATTTCATTCCCATTTCTTATAAAATAACTAACCAACAAGGTGCAAGCTTACATGTAAATCAAGATGAGTATAACTTTACAAGAAGGAAGGAATGCATTCATAGACTAGAAATCACTGACCAACAACCAACTACTAACAACGAAGCGAGCAATATTTTGGGGGACAAAACTCTCCACCCAACCAATTCTCTTAATCAAAGATTGAGAGTCCCCAAGCTCTCGATCACTAAGGCTATACCAGGTTTCAATAACCACATCCTCTCACAAATATAAGGCTAAACAAAACTCTCAACATGACTCAGACCAACAAGAGCTCTACCATAAAGAACATAGAGACTCATTGGAACCCCAACCAACTTTCTCCTCCTCCCTAAGAACCCCACCCTTGGTACACAATTCAAAGACACAAAACAATATTTTATTTACGCAAAGGCCTCCACTTGTCATCCCTCATGCATTCTTATGAAACTAATCCTCTTTGTTAGTTTAATTAATATTTCATTAAGTGGTGCACCTAATATTAATATTTTCTATTTTTAAATAACTTAATTTTTTCTATTCTTTCTTATGCGAGCATACAAATTTCACTTTATTAAGCTTAAAAATCACACAAAATGCATCTATTATTATACTAATAATATTGTGCAATAGGAGGTGTTACTCATGTGGCCACCATGAGTAAATCTTTCACTTTCACTACTAAACAAGCATAGTGAACATGATTATACTTCTACATGATCTTTATTATGTTTCATGAAATGCTTAGTATCTAGCGTGTACACATAATCATGCATGAAATCATGTCATTCATAGGGTAACTTCTTCATCTTCCACACTCTTCTCAATTTATACCATTTGAAGCCACCATGTTATAACCCTTGGTCCTCAAATGGTCTTACTCACCATGACACAGGTCACTCTACTACAACTAGTATATGACTCACCCATCATGTTGTAATTGTGGTAGGAATCAAAATTCCATCATCACAACTATGAGGGAGTGAGAGTATAGCTCCATCCATTTCCTTGACTTTTAACATTGGGGATATATGGCCCTTAAGCCTCATCTCGTCATCTTGAAAGGTATTATAACCCTAGACATCTGGAAGGTATGTTGACCCCTAATAATCTTGAAAGGCTACCCCCATCCCCCTCACTAGGCACTTATCTCTAGGCATCCAAAGTCCATCATCACAACTTTGATGAGTATAACTCTATCCATCTCCCATAATTTTTGAACCTTGAGAGGTTAAAGAACCATTGGTATAACATTAGTGATGGAGAGGTCAGGGGCTCCCAACCTTCGAGTGAGAGAATTAGTTGGGTGGAAATTTTTGTCCCACAAAATATGCCCAAATTGTTGCTAGTTGGTGCTTGTTGGTTTGTGGTTGCATTCTTTACTTCCTGTAAAGTTATGCTCAACTTGAGTTACATGTAATCCTACAACTTGTTACTTAGTTCTTTTATATGAAATGGGAATGAAATTGTAGAAATATGTTTTTCCATTGATTGAGACATTCAATGGTAAATTTCTTGTTGTTGGTTCATAAGTTGTTAATTAATTATTTTAGTAAATTCTAATTGAAGGTTTATTTTCATTTGCAAACTGTTAATATCCTTTGTTGGAATTTACATCATAAATTGTAATTTTTGGTCATATCATTAGTAGTTTGCATTGTTAGTTATTACATGGATTAATTCTTTGTTGGTTAATCAATTTGAATTTGAATTGTTATTAATTACTAGGTTGTAATAATCTCATTGGTTATTACATACTTGAATGTGTTATGATCCAACATCTTAAAATTGATAAGAAGTTAATGAATACAATCCACTTCGAGGGGGAAACCTCCTTTTACAATATATCCACTTTAGAATATAATATGAGATGAGATAAGATGATCCTAAGACTAGGTCTCATTGGTATATATATATATATATAGGAAATAAAGGGTACAATTATAATGAAAGGGTACAATGAAGGGTTCTATCCGACATACAAATATAACACTATAAATGTAATAATTCAATATCTATGACTTAATAAAGGGGTTTTATACATAACATCGGGCTAAGTTGTCTAGGGATTAACATGACCCTCCCATTCAAACACGTGTTTCCCTCAACACATGACTAATCACTGGTGTTTCTGCAAGAACTCATCTTCCCATGCCACCTCTTCCATTGGTAGGTTCTTCCATTTTAAGAGATACTTTGTAATTTCTCGATTTCTCAGCTGCTTAATCCTTGTTCCAAGGATTGTTTCTAGTTCTAGTATGGATTTCCATTCATTAATATCTGGTAAAATAGTTTCGATTGGGATTTTGTTGTCGAAGACCTTCTTTAAGCAAGAAACATGGAAGACTGGATGTACACGTGAATATGGAGGCAAACCCAATTCACAAGCCATACTTCCAATCCTTTGAAAAACCTTATAGGGACCATAATATTTGGGTGCTAATTTATTGTCCTTCTTTTTTTGCTTGAGGGACATCTGTTTATATGGTTGTAGCCTCAGAAATACCCAATCCCCCACTTCAAATTCCCTTTCACTATGATGTTGATATGCTTGTTGTTTCATCCTATTTTGTGCTATAACCAAGTAGTCCTTCAATAGTTTGATAACCTCTTGTTGGTTCCCTATGTGGTTCTCCACTACTTGAACCTTTGTATTCCCTTTTAAGGGTGATGTAGTGGATGGAGAATGATATCCATAAAGTGCTAGAAATGGGGAATTTTTTGATGAAGTATGGAATGATATGTTATACCACCTTTCTTCCAAAGGAAACCACTTGACCCATTGTGTTTGTTTATCAGATGAAAAGCAACAAAGATATTCACAATCTCATTTTCCCATCGAATTGAGTATGCTAAGATGAGCTTTGAGCCAATTGAGTACTCAAACAAGAAAATAATTCAGTCCAAAAATTTCTAGTGAAAATTGGATCTTTGTCACTTAGAATAATCTTTGGGACTCCATGTAGCTTTTGCATTGTTTCCATGAATGTTGCAGCTACTGTACGTTCTTTACAAGGATGAGAAAAAGAGAAAAAATGGGCATACTTTGTCAGTCAATCCATTACTACCATGATGACAGTATTTCCTTCGGATTTGGGTAAACCTATAATAAAATCCATTGAAACTTCTTCCCAATGTTGACTTGGTATAAATAATGGTTGTAGGATACCTAGCGTCTTGATTGTCTCTCCCTTATTTTGTTGGTAGACCAAACATTTAGACATAAACTTTTGAACATCAATTTTAAGACATTTCTAGAAAAAATCCTTTTTGATCTTGTGGTATCTTTTCAAGAACCCTGAATGTGCTTCTATAGGAGTAGTGTGAAATTCTAGAAGGACCTTTTGCTTGAGTTGGGAATTCTTACATAAATATAGGCGATCGTGATACCATAACAAATCATTGTTCCACAAAAAAGTGTCTAATGAACTAGGGTCCTCTTGTAGTTGTTGAACTATCTTGCATACCTCTTCGTATTGCTTCCATTCTATCCTTGCTTCTTACACCCAATCAATTTGTGGAATAGAAATAACACATAATGGACCTTCTGTTTCTTCTTCTTTCCTTGAAAGGGTATCTGCCACAACATTATGTTTTCCTTTTTTGTATATAATTACAAAGTCATAAACTAGCATCTTTGTAACCCATTTTTGTTTCTCTTTTGAAGATAATCATTTCTCCAAGAAGTACTTCAAACTATCATGATTTGTTTTTACTTTGAAGTGTCTTCCTATTTTGTAAGGGTGACATTTATGAATTGCATGTAGCATGATCAACCTTTCTTTTTCATAAATGGATTTGAGTAAGTTTTTTCCTTTAAGTTGGTTTCTTTCAAAGGAAAGGGGACTTCCTTCTTGCATTAAAAATGCACGAATTCCATGGCCTGAGGAATTACACTCCACAATAGATTTTTTTGTGAAGTTAGGTGTGGCTAGGACGTGAGTTGTACACATAGCCTCCTTAATATTTTCAAACTATTTGGTTGTTTCTTCAGTCCAAGAAAATGATTCCTTCTTTAATAATGTTGTTAGAGGTTCTGCTATTTGACCATAGTTCTTGATAAAATTGTGGTAATAGCCTATCAATCCTAAGAATCCTCTAAGTTTCTTCAAGGTTTTGGGAATTGACCATTCCCTCACAACTTTAATTTTTTTAGGGTTCACTTTTACACCTTAATGAGATACAATATGACCCAAATATTCCATGTCTTGAACCCCAAAGGAACACTTGGAAGGATTTGCATAAAGTTGTTTCTCTTCCAATAGTTGTAAAACTTTGTTAACATGTTGTACATGTTCTTCCCAAGATTTGTTGTATATTAGTATGTCATCAAAAACACAATTTTTTTAAAGAAGGGATTGAAAACATAATTCATCAAGCTTTGAAATGTTGAAGGTGCATTAGTAAGTCCAAATGGCATAACCAAAAACTCATAATGACCTTAATGTGTTCTAAAAGCTGATTTCAGAATGTCTTCCTCCCTCATTCTGATTTGATGATATCATGAACGAAGATCCAACTTAGTAAATAATTTTGGTTCATGCAATTCATCTAATAATTGTTTGACAACACATGTATTCCAACATAGGATGAACACCTTCAATAACCACTCACACAAATATATCAAAGATCAACACATCTATGTTTTTATGTGGTAAAACCCTATGGCGAAACATTCACGACCCCAACCAATGTGGCCACTTGGAGCAATTTATTAATGCAGAAGAAAATGTTACAAAGAGATTTACAAGAGAGTTTCTCACAATCGATCATTGGAAAATGACCCTTCATGCTATTTAAATAGAGATCATGGACCAATCAAGTGGTAAGCCATGGATCAATGTAGTCGTTAAGATTGAGGAGAATATGAACCGTCAAATCACTCTATGTTAGAAACATATCGTGACCGTCAAATTTCCTAACTACAAATGCACACTAATGCATACTAAATAAACACACTAAGAAACACACTTTTACCTAACGACACATTTGACCAAGTTGATCTCAACTAACTCCTAAGTGTCTAAATATCCTAACATCCCCCCTTAAGAACAAATTGGTATATGATTGAAGGATTTACAAAGGTAACATAATAGGAGAATGAAGGAGGCATTAGAGCATATCCCCCCTTAATGACAACTTCCTGAAATCCTAACATAGATCGAAGTTTGGAGAACTTCGCTTCTGTAAGAGACTTTGTGAAAATGTTTGCAACTTGATTTTCTATAGGGAAAAAGAGCACTTCAATAAATTGATCATGAATGAGATTTTTTATTAAGTACATATGTGGCTCGATGTGTTTGTTGCATTGATGTTGAATTATATATTTGGCGAGCTTGATGGAATTCTAATTGTCGCACCAAAGGGTTGTCAAATATTGTTGGAAGCCAAAATCTGAAAGGATCTGTTGAAGGCATAAGGATTATAAACTAGAAACAATTGTTGCTCGGTACTTTGCTCATGCTGAAGAAATAACAATAACATGTTGTTTCTTACAAGCCCAAGTGATAGCTCCTGAACCAAGGTTGAAAATATAATCTGCAGTATAATTTTGATCATCAGGGTCATCGACCCAATCTAAATCAAGGAAACCAACCAATAAAGGAGTCCCCCCTAAGCTTTAACGTGTCCCGAACTGAATTGTAGCCCAAACATACCGAAGTATCCTTTTAGCTGCTTTCCAATGACTTTCATGGGGTTTTTGCATATATCGGGCAACAAGAACAACATCAAAGGATATATCATTACATGCATGAGTCAAATATAAGATGATACCAACTAACTAATGGTACAAAGTGGCATCAACTTCGAGAGAAGTACAGGTGGCAACAAGTTTGACTCCAGACTGGAAGGGAGAAGGGGATGATTTAGAATCTTCCATGTGAAAGTCATGAAGAAGGTCACAAGCATACTTAGACCGGGAAAGAAAAATTCCTTCCTTGGTTTGCAAAACTTGGAGGCCAAGGAAATAATGCAAATAGCCTAAGTTGGTCATTTCAAATTTCTTCTTAAGGCTATATTTCACATGGGTCAAAATTTTTGGGTCACTGAGGATAAGGTCATCAACGTAAAGAACAAGGATTATGTGATGACTTTCTACTTTCTTGGTATAAACATTAGGTTCAAAATGACATCTAGAAAAGTCAGTATCAAGAAGAAAGTTTTCCATTTTGGTATACCAAGCTCGAGGAGATTTTTTAAGACCATAAAGAGATTTCTTAAGGCAAAAAACAAGGCTGGAGTCATTCTAGACATATCCACGAGGTTGTTCCATGTATATTTCTTCTTGCAAATCCCCATGCAAGAAGTGCAAGAAGGAATATTTAACATCCATCTGATGGACCTCCCATTTATGTGAGGCAGCAAGGGAAAGAACAAGGTGGATGGAATTCATTTTGGCTACGGGGCAAAGGTTTCATTATAGTTAATTCCTTCAACTTGAGAGAACCCTTTAGCAACTAATTGGGCCTTGTGTCTTTCAACACTTTCATATGATGCATACTTAGTTATGTACACCCATTTACATCTGACAAGTTTTCTTCCTTTTCAAAGAGGTACAATATCCCAAGTATCGTTTTCCATTAAAGAATGATATTCTTTGTTCATTGATGTATCTCAATCTGGATGAACTAAAGCTTCTGCAAATGTCTCTAGATCACGAGTATCTAAAACTTGAAACAAAAGAGAAGAGGCTCACTAGAACTGTGAATATGTTTGATGTTGATCTGAAGGATCACTGACAAGATCACCAACTGCTTCTCAAGCTGAACAGACCCATATGGGAAGCTATGGTGTTGGTGCAGGTTCTTGTTCAATTGGTGTTGGTGCAGGTTCATGTTCAATGGAATCATCAGGAGGAAGGTGAGCAGGAGGAGGTAGATTTTCATCCTCACTGTTATCATTTGAAGAAGAAAAGAACAGAATAGGAACAAAATATGGTATAAATGTATAAGATGGCTCGTAGTTCGTATAGAGAACAAACGTTGAATTATGCTCGCAGGCCAAACGATTTTCATCAAATTTAACATCTCTTCTAATAATAATTTCATTAGAATGAGGTTGAAGAACTCTGTAACCTTTGACATCTTTAGAATATCCAACAAAAATAGACTTCTCACTTTTAGGTTGTAAATTTTTTATTTTCTCATCAGGAATGTGAGCCCATGCTACACTGCCGAATACACAGAAGTGGCTTACATCTGGCTTAATTTTGTTCCTTGCTTCTTTCGGTGTTATATTTTTTAGAGACTTTGTGGGAGTGCGATTTACTACGTAATTTTCATAGTTAATGGCTTCTACAAAATAATTAAGACTTAATCCATTAGACTGGATCACACAATTAGCCATTTCTTTTAATGTGCAATTCTTTCTCTCGACAACACCATTTTGTTGTGGTGTATATGGAATAATGTGTTGAATTTGGATGCCCCATGCAATGCAGTAACATGTAAAATTGTTGTTCACATATTTGTTGATGTATGCATCATTGGACATGTACTTCCACATTAGCTTGGTGTCTAGCATGTAGAAGTCGTCACTAATATCTCTTAGGACTTAGGGAATTTAATATAATTGAGTAATAATTAAAGTGAATGACCTTTTATGATTAATGGAGTTTATTTAAGTTAAATGCCTGAGTTTCTGGCATTAGTAAATTAAGTGAGCTAATTAAATCCTACCCATTATATCTAAAGTGAAGGTGAGATTTAATCTCAACCCTTGATCACTTTAGAGATCTAGGGTTAACTCAACATTACAAAAGGCATCCTAAGTGAGAGGATGAGACACACACAACTTAAGTGAGTGATATCTCATCGATTGGGTGAAAAGGGTATTTCATCCAAGTGTGAGTGGGAAGGGTTAGAGGAAAGGAGAAAAGGGGCATCAAGGGAGATAACAAC